>SEYY01022843.1:0-37500 GCA_009176605.1 Armadillidium nasatum | reverse complement strand
TTAGACATAATAAATTATAACGACATAAACACACAAACTGTATTATATCAAACTAGTTAAAGTTTGTAAGAAATGCAGAGAAAAACACTTCAAACAAAATCTGAGTCTAGTTTTTGTGAAACAAAAATAATTCTAAAATCGTCGTTATCACAAAGTCAACAATGGGCGAGTTAAATGACAAAATTAAAAGTGAGCTGTGTTCAATTCTGTATATATTTTTGTGCTACAGTTTGCCCACCCATGGAATACACCTCATTATTCTTATCAGCAATTTATATGAACTACTACTATTACTAGTAATGCCAAAGGTAAGTTATAATAGGAAATGAATTTAAAATCGAGAATTCTGAACACCTTTATGAGCTATTAAGAATTTCTTTCAATTTCTTGTCTGTGAGACTGGAATTAGGAGCTGAAGAGGTTTGTATTAAAATATTCTCCATATGTGGATCCATATTCGAACTCCCATGCACTAAACGTTGCCGAGGACTGACTTCGGTACTGAATCCCTGCGGGGGTGTCGATTCTTGAGATGATGTTTCTTCTATATCAACCTAAAATTAATTTGCAATGAAAACTGTAGAACTACTTCAAATTAAAAAAACGAAAAGGGATTGAAATTTCAAAATTAAATACTAAAATTAACAAATTCAGAAGCAAAATGCAATAATCAACACTATTCCTGAACCACTATTACTGCAAAGAGGTCCGATTTTTATTTGTTGAATTTAACCCAATTTCAAGAAAATTTCTACACATTTATTAAAAAATCAAGCAAGATTTTTGCAGGCTGTATACAAACCTCAATTTGTTCTGATGATTCAGAAATAATAGGCATCATTTTAATGCCAAGAGCCCTACGTACTGTAGGTACAGGTGCCAAGGCACCAGGAGGTATCTGTCTGGCAACAGCAATTAAACCTTCAGTAACCTTTGCAGCTGAAAATAGAATTAAAAAATAAGTAAAATTGTTATTAAAATCGTCAAGTAATTGATACTGAAATAACAAAATTTATTTTGTAAATTTTTTAATTAACGTAGTACTATAATCAGTGTGAATGCTGTCATTCCAGATATAACAAAATAGGGACGATCCAGATTGGCTTTTATTTTCTTTTTTTAAACAAAAGTAGTAGATAATATTTTCAACTATGGTTTTTAGTTATGTATAAATAATAATTCTGACACATAAAAAAAGAAAAGTATATGACATTTTTAACTTTTAAGAGTTTGTTTTACAAAGTTATAAACAAATTTTATGAGGATTTACTTAAAAAAAATAAATTCCTTATAGAAAATTGATTTAAAAGAAATTTAAAAGTGAAGGCGATAATAAAACTATAAAATAAATCATACTAGAGGTAAAAACATGTAGCAAATTCATGGTAAAATACGTAAGAGATATGCCACTAATAAAAGTAACAGTAAATATCATAGGCAGCAGAAGTCTGTCTGTAAAAGTTAAATAATCGGAAGTAGAATTGAAGATACCTTCTTACGATAATGTTAAACACAGGAAAAAAAAGTGCTGGGAAGCGTGATAAATTCTAAAGTGTTTCTTTTCGTAAACAATTTCAAAACAATATAAAGTTATAGTTCTTAGTTTCCTTTTAACAAAAACTATAATACATGATAGGGAGAGGGAACTAAGTTAAATGATATACGAGTTAGTTGAAGTACTTTTTTAAAGGATTAATTTTCAAGTTAGCAGAAGGAAAAAAATTAAAACTAATAATATATATATATTCTTAATTAATGTAAACATTATCAAAGTGAGACTAATACAAAAATGTTCCCAGTCTTCATTAAAAAAAATTATACCAATTTAAATATAGGCTTACCTAATTTTACTTCGTTTTGCGAAGGCCCTGGCAAATTGGTGATGTTTTGGGGAAAAGGTTTAGAAAGTCGCTCCTTCTGCTCTTTTGCTAAATTGGCTATAAGCGTTGCGTTTTCTGCTAATTTTGAACCAACTACTTTTTCTCTTTGCTCTAATTTCTCTGCAAAATAATTCATAGAAATGGAAATTTCATTTGATATCAGAAAACATACATCAATTTAATTTCTATTCTTCCCCTACCGGAGGTGTCCAGCGGATCCATCAAACCCATAAGATGCTAGCCTAATGTCAATAACCCAAGTTATTGGTCAAATTAAAAAAATATAGTAAAGTGTAAAAAAATAATGAAGCCTAAATGAAACAACGAAATTAAACAAAACCCAATTGTCATGAAATAAAAGGTTCTGTCCTAATCCACGAAGTTTGAAAACATTTAAATTCAAAAAGAAAATGAATTTAATGAACATAGTGATTAAGTCTGGGGTTGGAGAAATGAACAGAATGGATGAGATACTGAATAAAAGAACTACAAGAGTAATCCTCAAAGGAGAAAGTGTATGATTAAAGGGTTCAGAAGAGCAGTGTCCACTGTAATAAAGTTTTAAAAAAAGTTCAACGGCTAGAGAGACAACAAAAATAAAAAAAAATAAAAAAAAAACGACCCAAGAATTCGGCGGAGACGTTGTGGGAGGGACCCATCGGAGTGTGCAGAGCGCATAACAGAGGTGATTCTCTCTGGCATGGAGGCGTACATTCCATATTCTTTCTCTTCTACTAAACCTAACAAACCTTGGTTTAACTCTGTTTGTTCTTGTGCTATCCGTCGCAGGGATCATGCCTTCAGGGACTACCGTCGTCTTCAAACTCCAGAAACTCATGCAACTTATATTTCATCCCGGAATCGAGCAAAATCTATTCTTCGAGATACCGAAAACTCTTTTCTCCGTCGCAAATGCAATAATCTTTCTGGCATTTTGCAAAAAATGTCAACTCTAACTTTGCTTCTTCCTCTTTCCCTCCTTTAGTATCTTTTGTCGGTACAACTGCCGTTTTGCCTTCCTCTAAATATGAACTACTCGCTCAAACTTTTGTTTCTAATTCAACCTTGACGATTCCGGAGCTGTTCCTACTCCTCAACTCCCTCCAACTCATTTATGCCTAAAATTAGAATTTCTTCTAAAGATGTCATTTCTGCTCTCACTGAGCTCAACACTAAGAAGGCGTACGGTCCTGATGGTATCCCTCCTTTGGTTCTCAAAACTGGGTTTTCTGAGTTTGCATCCTTCCTTTCCTTCTTGCTGGAAACGTGCGTTATCTTTCAGCCTGTGTAGAAAAAGTGGGACCCTATTAAACAGGAAGATTTGGAAACATCTCAATTCTTATAACCTTATCTCAAATCGCCAGTATGGCATTCGTATGAAACGCTCAAGTGGTTATCTTCTTTGTCACCTCTCTGACTCTCGTTCTTCTGCTTTTCGGCATTTCAGTGACTTTTTTTTTTTTTTAGTTTACCACCGCTCACGGGCTGAGCCCTTTTCTAGGAGGGGGCAGAAATATAAGATAAAAGAAAAACCTACCCAATCACAGCCTAACGCAAATCTCTCGGGTGAGCGCAGACGGAGGCCTTAAAGAGATGAATATTAAATGCAGCAGGAAAAAACAGATGATGGCAGAGTTCCCTAAAACAGAAGTGGCTGGAAAGAAGGAGACAATAAAACCGACAAGCCTGGAGTTTGAAACATTCACACAAAATTTATCCGAAAGCATGGCACCCCTTGTGCTGCGAAGGCGACGCAATGGTCGTGGAATGCAAAAGGTCAATTCCCTCGAGCAACAGCCGTTGTAGTACCTATAGAAAAGAGAAAGTGCACCAACGTCACGTCACTGTGGAGTATGTATCCTCTCTATGATTTTCTTTCCGTTAGTTCTAATGTAGCTGTTGTACATGGCCAGAGCTCACCCTTTAAATATATTAATAATGTTGTTCCACAAGGATCTGTATTATCCCCAACTCCGTTTCATTAATGACCTCTCAATCACTTCATCTCCTATCCACTCATATGCCGACTCCTCACTCTTTTCATTTCTCCTTTCGTTTGAGAAACGTTCCACCCAACAATATTTAATTGACGCTAGCAAGGTAGTACTGGAGCAACCAACCTCAGATCTTTCTCGTATATCTATTTGTGGGAGCGAAAACATGTTTGTTTTCAATGCCTCAAAAACTCAGTTCTATCTTTCTATTCGACATAATCTTCCACATAACTATGACATCTTTGAATAAGCGCGAATAAAACCTTCATCTTATTTAAATATTCTTAATCCTTTTTTCTCACTAGCTTTCTTGGAAAGATCACATTACTTTTTTCCTAAACAAACATCTAAGAAGTTGGGTGTTCTGGGAAGCCTATGAAATTTCTTTATGGCACAAGTTATTTGCTCTTTATAGGAATGTTGTTTGCACCTGCATGGAATGAGCCTCACACATCTGGGGTGGTTCCACTAACAAAGCTTTCCTTGGAAAGGCTGAGTCTAGAGCTTTGTATCTTATCATTTGTTTTGCTCTCACTAACATTCTCCAATCTCTTTATACTATCGTTATTACAACGTTAACACTACTCTTTTGAACTCTCTAGTGGCATATCTCATCCACTGAAAAGGGCTCGTGTGACACGCCTTAATGCACAGTCTCATCCTTTCTCTGTTCCAGATTAACATCTACACTCAATCTGGAATGTGTTCTAATGGTTAAATCTGAAACACACTCCATCTATCTATTTCCTCAAGTTCCTTTGGCATGCACATCTTTAAACGCCGTGTACAAAGATTCTGGCATTTTTTTCCCAACTGGTAGAAATTAGTTGGCTCTGGTCTTTACCCTTCATTATATATATATATATATATATATATATATATATATATATATATATATATATATATATATATATATATTATATATATATATATATATATATATATATATATATATATATATATATATATATATATATATATAATTTAACAACTTTGACATACTGCGAACTTTGCAGTAGAAAGTAATAGTAATCAATGGACAACAATAAAAATTATATTGGCTGCTACCCAACCCGGGCAAAACTAGACTACATAAACTGTACAAATTTCAAATTCCAGTAGTACGTCAGGTTTTTGAGGTACAGTCAAGTTTATTTTTGAAATATATCTTGGCATATATATTGTTTAACGAAAAACTTTTAAAGAATACTGAAAAATCATTTCTAATCTCCTGAACAATGTTTGGGACATTTGCTCTTGCAGTTGTACCCCGAGATGATCTGTTGTTGTAAAAACCAACAGAAATTAAAATCAAATTAAAATCACGTTGGGGTTGAGCCAACTTTCATAACTGCCCTGCATTTCAAATATTTTCATAATTAAAACAATGTCAAGAGATTTTTGGGAAAAATATAAATAAGGATACAAAAAGTACATTTTATAAGACATTTGGCATCCCATTTTTTTTATATGAATTTAACATGTTAACTAAATCACCATAGGTTTCTGCTCTATAATACCCTAAAAAAAAATTCAAATAGCTGACATGAATAAACCCAGTTCTGACAATTCACATTATCTTTGTGAAGTTATCAATTTTCAGCTTTTTTAATATTAAGTCCACTGAGAATAGGTCTACAATCAGTTTTGGTTCACTTTTTTTCTATTTCAAATTATTCTTTATGGTATCGGAATATGTGTGTGGTAGAAGGAAAAAACCTTTAGTGAGCTTGTCGCATTATACCAAACGACTGTTTAGTTGTCTTTAACAACATATCTACTATCATAGCAAAAAGCCTAAAAATTTTTTTTATATATCTCTGATGAAGTTTTTGAATGAGGAGAATCACTTTTAGATCTCTATAAATATTCCATTTTTAAATTGGGTAATTAGTTATTATCAGAAGGAAATCCACTGCCTAATACGTTTATTTTTCATTCCAACCAAATCTAATTATAAGAATGGAAGGTTTTCATTACATTGTGTCAAAACAGCGCTTTGAGACTAATTTGATTATAGTTTAAAATAATCATTAATTCTTGAGAGACACTTTCATGTCCTAGTTCATGAATGAGCCTTTTAACGAGCAGTACTGAAAGAAGCAACATTATTTTGCTATTTGAATGCGGTAGTTCTAAAGTAGCAATTTTTACTTTTCGTTCTTGCCCTTCATGGCAAGAACGAAAAGTAAAAATTTTTGAATTTTTCTGAAGGTTCCATTGCTTTATAGTCTAGACCCCAAAACTTCTCTCTTTTAATTGGGGATTTAGGAAATGTGATTTTCTAGTTTGTTTCAGCTACATATTCTTTGTCCATATGGCATGGCAAATTTAAAGGGAGGGGGTTCATTGTCAGGTGTATCAAGATTTAAAGTGAAAAAGTAGTCCCTGTACTTTGTGGAATTAGTTTAAACGCAGACTCAAACTACATATACTTTTTTTTTTCTTTGAGAGATCATAAATGTTGCAATGTAAATAACTCAAAATCCTGATATGTTAAAACATTCCAAGTACAGATTCAAAAATCAGCAGAGTTAATTTAGTTTAAATCACGTTTTTATTACAGTAGCAAATTTTCTGCTTCCCAGTGATTTACAGAAAAAGTAACTTACCAAAGGTATTAAGAAAAGATGTATCAATTCCAATATCCTTGAGAGTTTTCAACATAGTGAAATTTGGGGAAATATCTTTTGGAACTTGCTTGAAGCCCGATTGATCTTCACTTTAAAAAAAAAAAAATTAGCGATAGTAAAAAAATTACTGGTTTACAAGTAATACACACAAACAAACAAACATGAGAAAAAATATATTCCAAAATATTTAGGAAAGGGTTGGAGGATTACATCTATAAATGGAGAAAACTGGTAAAAAAATGTTTAAAAAAAAATATTAGTTACTTTTCTAAACCTTTATGTATTTGAATTCCTGGTAGAAAAGGGAAGAGGCTAAAAATAAGATCCCAATTTGGGTATGATTTTATATATAAAACCCTTACTTAGGAGTGGTGTAGAGTAATGAATGAATTTTCTGTTCTTCTTGCTGGATTCTTCGGCGATCTTCAATGAAAGCTTTAGTTCTGGAGTGCTGAGACTGAGTAAGAACGTCTAAAAGTTCATCGACAAGATGCATTGCAATATCACAATCGCGAGAAAAATCACAAATACTGAAAAGTGATATACAAGGATAAAAATTTGAATATTCAAATAATTCAGAAACGTCATCTAAGAGTATATTACAACACTGAAATAAAAAACTGCTTTACTTATACACAATAAAATAACATCATACCTTTCCGCATATTGAATAGCTGCTTCATTTCCATATGTTGCATAAACCATTTCACTTTCCTCCTTATTCAAATTGGCGAAGGTGGAGTCATATGAAGGACAAAAGGAGGAAAATGTTCCATAGTACAATGGTTTAACTGTTAGAAACAAATGTAAGTAAAGAGTTGGAATATATCAATTTTTGTATTATTAAACTTTGCTAAACCAACCTAAAAATAATTATCATTCTTCGTGAGAAAAAAGCTACTGCAGTGAACCTCATATTTAATTATCAATAACTTTACTTATTTTTAAAATTTCAGAAAATAAAAATAATTAATTTGTACATGTAGAAAACTCTGAACTTTGTATGATAAAGCGAATTAATTTATATGATTCCAAGGGAATTAATAAAATATGAACGCCAAAAGATTTACTACAGTAGATCAACTTTCTGTCAATGTTGGCAATACGCAACAAATTCTCCGTGTTAAGTGTAAGTTTTTTACTCTTATAAGGGGAAAAATAAATAAAAAAATGAAAATTGAGTTTCTCAGAAAATAATTTTTTACATTTTTATTCTCAAAATTACATTTCCTTTATTTCACGGGCACGCACTAGCATATATATATATATATATATATATATATATATATATATATATATATATATATATATATATATATATATATATATATATATATATATATATATATATATATATATATATATATATATATATATATATATATATATATATATATATATATATATATATATATATATATATATATATATATATATATATATACTACCCCGTAAAATAGTCCAACAACGGTTAAAATCCTTCGAGATGGTTCTAAATATAGAAGCTGATGGCCTTAAAACAATATTTTAATTTACGTGCACGTATACAGATATCCCGTACAAACGTTTACGTCTAAAGCTGCTGTTATACAAAGACAGTGCAATAGCAAGACGCCGATATCCAATGAAAGGTATGAATTGGGAAACCAACGAACTCCAATTGTTATTGGTTGTAGTAGTTAACCTTAATATCCCACTGTTGCGGAGAAGCAGTTACATCGTATATGGAATTGGACACATAATAGAAAGGGCTACCCGTCATTTATCAAGTGATGAATAAGTGCAGAAAGTAGAACTGGTAGCAGAGGGCCACAGTCATTGTTGCCTTGGAAGGTAGGTTCAACACTGCATACTCAAGCATCGGAAGAGTCAAATATCGGTACAAGGAGACCAACGAATACCGTAAACAACCGGGGCAAGTCAGACTACGCTCGACAACACGTCGTGAAGACCGATTTATACGGTTACGCTTTACAACAGCAAGAAGCCTCCAGAGACAGTTGGCACAGGTACTTGGAACACGTGTAAGTACTGATATGGTTCGTAGACGGCTTGGCAAATACGGGTATCGGCCACGAAGGCTTGCAAGAAATTCACCTCTCACGAGGTCGACGTACAGCGAGAGTCGCATATTTACGTTTACATGTTCATCGGCTACTCCGTCAGTTGGGATGTGTCCTATTTACGGACGAATCCAGATTCAACGTCTATAGTTCCGATCGAAGTCCAAGAATGCATCGTGTTATGTTAAAGGGGAGGTGCCATACGGTGGTGGGTCGGTTATAGTCTGGGGAGGTATTTCGCTAACCGCTTGTACCGACCTACACATCTTTCGTGAAGGGTCTCTGACCTCCGTACGATACATTGCGAATATCCTTGAATCATATATCATACCTTATGCGTTCTATATCAGTCCGAGGTTCATCCTTAAGCATTATAAAGCTTGACCTCACGCGACCAGGTGTACACGAATACCTACTGGCGGGTTGGTGCCATTAAGATTTTGCAGCAGACTTACCCTAGTGCAAGGTCTATTTTCTTCATTAATTTCTGCAACACTCGCGGTCTTCAATCCAATTTCACTTTGTAGAACATCACCTCTTTTCTTCTAGACTTCACCTCTTATTCTTTACTGAAATTCACGTGCTTGAGCGTTCTGAACGCAAACCTTTTGTTTCCTCTTACTGTCTCTATCCTCAATTTTCAGTCAAATGTGGCTGTTGTGCATATGTGCGCAACGATTTTATTTGCTCTCATGTTTCTAATTTGGATCCTTCCGAATTTTCCACCTTGTGGCTTAAGCACTCTTGTCATTCTACCACTAAATTCATTTGTTCTATATATTTATCTCCGAATTCTACTGATTGTCCTAAATAATTTGGCTTCTAAACTCAAAAATAGAGCACATTCTCTCCTTCCTCAGAAATCATCATATTAGGTGATTTTAAAGTTCATCACCACGAATGGTTTTCTTCTAGTTCTCGTGAAATTGCGGGTGAACGTAACTTCCAATTCTCATTCCCCAAAAATATTATGCAGTTAATGCAGCTCACTACTCGTATCCCTAATAGCTTTGGAGATGAACCCAATATTCTAGACATTTTTAAAAAAATTTATTCCTTCTCATTATACTGTTAAACTCTATCCTCCTCTGGGTTCCTCCCATCATCATCTTATCTCTGTATCATCTATCTTTTCATGTCTTATACAAGAAAGACAAACACCATCTATAGCGAGGAAACGTTTGTGGCATTTCCGTGTGCAAGTTGGTCGGATTGTAGCGTACTTCTTTGATTTCCCGTGGAATGGAAATCGATTCCGTGGGAGGGGTCCCTCAGAGTGAGCAGAGTGCATTACCAAGGTGATCCTCTGTGGCATGAAGATATACATTCCATATTCTTACCCATCTACTAAACCTTACAACCTTGGGATAACTCTGCTTGTTCTCATGCTACTTGCCGCAGAAATGCTGCCTTCAGGAATTACCGTAGTCTTCCAACTCCAGAAACTCATGCAATTTATATTTCATCCTGGAATCGTGCAAAATCTATTTATCGTAACACCAAAAAATCATTTCTCAGAACAAAATGCAATAATCTTTCTTGGATCCTATTCCGCACGCTCTTTCTGTTCTTCTGAAAATAATGTCAACTCAAATTTTGCTTCTTCCGCTAGTATCTTCTGACGTCACAATTACCATTTTATTATTTTCTAAAGCTGAACTCTTCGTCCAAACTTATGTCTGTAATTCAACTTCAGATGATTTCCGTGCTATACCTCTCCATCAACCCCCCCATAACTCATTTATGCCCAAATTTGTAATTTCTTCAAAAGACGTCATTTTTGTTCTCTCTGAGCTTAATACTAAGGTGTAGTAACCTTGAGCTTTTAAGTTTGCACTCTGTCTCGGTAAACTATTTCGTTTGTAGTTCTACATCAACCTTCTCTTCTTGCTGGAAACGTGCTCTCATTCAGCCTGTGCCAAAAAATATGAACCCCTCTCAAAACCCCAACTACCGTCCATCTCTTCAACCTCCCTTCTTTCTAAAGTTCCCGAATCTATCCTTAACAGGAAGATTTGGAAACACCTTAATTCTCTGACCGTCAGTGTGGCTTTCGAAAAGAATGTTCTACCGGAGATTTTCTTTCCCTTCTTTCTGACTCTTGGTCCTCCGCTTTTCAGTGTTTCGGTGAATCTTTCGCTGTGGCGCTAGTTATATCAAAAGATTTTGACAGAGTCTGGCACACAGCTTTGATTTCCAAACTTCACTCTTTCGGAATCTATCCTTCTCTCTGATTTCCATTCTGGCAGCTCTATAGCAGCTGTTTTTAGACGCCCACCGTCAAATCTTCTTATAGTTGTGTTCCTCAATGATCTTTTCTATCTACAACACTTTTTTTATTTTTCATTAATTACCTCTCTATTACTTCATGACCTATCCACTCCTATGATAACTCCTTTCAATTTAAAAGACGCCCTTCCTAGCAGAAACTAATTGACGAAAGAAGGGTGGCCTTGGAGCAACTGACCTCTGATCTATCTTGTATTTCAAATTGGGGCAGATAAAACATGGTCGTTTTCAATGCCTCAAAAACTCAATTCCTCCATATTTCTACTCGACACGACTTCCCACACAACTATGATATCTTCGAAAACACTCGACTCAAACCTTCATCTGTTCCCAACATTCTCGGAGTTTCTTTTTCACGTGATCTTTCTTAAAAAGGTCACAATACTTCTTTCCTAAACAAAATTCCCAGAGATTGGGTATTCTGATGAGCCTTCGTAATTTCTTCACACCAACCCTGTTGCTTGAGTTTTATAGGGGTGTTGTTTGCCCCTGTATGGAGTACACCTCAAAAATCTGAAGTGGTTCCACACATACCTTCTCGAAAAGGTAGAGTCTAGGGCTTTTCGTCTTATAAACTCTTTTGCTCTTACTAACCCTCTCCAATCTCTTTCAGCATGTCGAATTGTTGTGTCACTCTCTCAATATTATCGCTGTTACAACGGACACTGCTCTTCTGAACTCTAACGTCGCATACCTCCTCCAATGAGAAGAGGACTTGCGACAAGACTCTACACAGTCTCATCCTTTTTCTGTCCAACTCTCAGATCTCAGACTTAACCGCTCTGCTCAATCTTACATGTACTCTTCTGTTAAAGTCTGGAACACACTCCCTTTATCTATTTTCTGAACTTCCTTTGTCTTGTACACTTTTGAACGCGGTGTATCGAGACATATCGCCCATTAACCAGATTTCTGGTCTTTACCCCAACTCTGCTGGAATTCGGTAGGCCTTTGCCCACCATGGAGGATATATATATATATATATATATATATATATATATATATATATATATATATATATATATATATATATATATATATATATATATATATATATATATATATATATATATATATAAAGTTCAAGACTCACAGGCACTGCATTAATTATTTATTGCAAGAGTATTTAAGTCAAACCTGGTTTAGCAATGCTTCTTTTATCATCTCTATAGTTGTGCAATGATGAAGATCCCTGAGTCAGCTTTCCAGTAAGAAGGCCGAGACTAACTGGCTTTTCTTTTTGATTTGGGATCATTACCTTCACATCCAGTCAGGAAATTAAGAGTTGTCGTTCCATCACCCCTTTGGCGCAGAAAACCAAGCTTAATAAGCAAAAAATATTTACTATTATTAAAAAAAAAAGCAGATGAATATGTTAATTTAACTGATATAAAGGTTTCAATTTTAGAGTGTAAATTTGGTTAGTTATAAAATTTTCATCTGATCTACATATTTTTTTTTTTTTTTTTTTTTTTTTTTTTTTTTGCATAAGATGAAAGAGGTTGAAGCAATTTTCTGTATCTATAACCATTTGATTTGTGGTATTTTGGAACTAAATTTTGAATGCAAAGGAAGCCATGACTTCAAGGCATTCTAAGTAAAAATTTTAGGTTTATACCTCCGCTAAACACTATCAAAATATCATAAGATTGGCGCAAATTTTTAATTTTGAGGTTTAAAAAAAATAAAAATAAATAAAATATAAAAAAAATATCTACCCCTAAGATTTTTATGGTATTTTGATAATTAACAGAAGACAAACCTAAAACTTTTACTTGGAACACAAATAAAGTCAATGCTTATTTTCGTGATATTGACACTTGAAAACAAACAGTTAGAGATAGACAAACGTTAGAAACTTAAGAGTTTTATAATTCCATCAAGTAAGCCTTTTCTTTTTTATTTTATTTACATCATATCAAAATTACTGCAAATTACTGATCCTGCAATTTGCAACATTCATATATATATATATATATATATATATATATATATATATATATATATATATATATATATATATATATATATATATATATATATATATATATATATATATATATATATTATAAGCAAAAAACAATCCTAACTTCCTTTTCAATCACAGTACTTACTGTGCTAATGGGCTTTTTAATAGTAAGTTTTTCTGCTGCTTCCTCCGCTGCCTTTTGAGCTTGTTCAAGAATATCTTCAGGAGACATATCATCTTGAAGTGATTCAAATTTACTGAAATTTGTAATGGGAAAATTATAATAAAAGCAGTTAAATTACTATATGAATATATTTTTTCCTGTAACGTAAAAAATTAATCAGTAAATATTTATATCTTAAAGAGTGGTGTTTAAGGTGATAGTACAATCATTGGTATTTGCAATTCATACAGATATGTAGATTATTTAAAGAACTTGATAAGGAAAACAGGAAAATTAAGACAATTTGACAGGTGAAAAAGGTGAAGAGAAGAGGAGAGAAGACTTTGTCAAGGGGTATTTTTGATGAGTTGGAGAGTTCTGTTGGAAAGAAATACAGCTGAAGAGGACATTGAAGCAATGATATTAGCAGGTAATAGAAGTTACGGAAACATAGCATGGTTACTAAGATTTAGGAACATAATCAGAACCACTAGGATATAATTATTAAACTCAGTAATTTCAGCAACAGTGATCTACAAAGCAAAATGTGGAAAATGGAAATATATGATAAGTTGTTGGATGGATGCCAAAAGAAAAATTTTGAAATTTTTTTTGGGGGAACACCTGAAGTGATGAAATTGTTGTGATAACTTGAGGTAGTTAATATAGAAACGAATAGACCAAGATGACAGTGTCATGTGCAGTGGTTGGAGGACTGAACACAGGGAAGGAATTTGAAATAAAATAATTCGAAGAAAAAGACACGGATGAAGAGCTGGAGATTGAGAGAAAATAAAACTTTGGGTGAACCTATGCCCAGAGCAAAAACGGAAAATTTTTTGCTATAAAATACTTTTTTATATTTGTTACTTATAAGTGCAACTAATGTACTTTTTTTTTTTAATTATAAATTATTATAGTTAATTAATTAATGAATTTATAAGTGTAAACATAGCAGGGATTAAAGAAGGATGGAGTTCGAACAAGAGTCAGGCAAATTTACAACGATAGAGTCAGAGCTGGTAAGTTTAAATCTGGTAGGAGCAAGGTAATTTTAAAATGATAAAATTAGCTTTGGAATCTGAAAAAAATTTACCAGCTCCGTAGTGCTAGAGAAAAAAAAGAGAAGAAGACCAGAGGATAAAAAAAAACATGGATGAAGGAAGGAAGATATGTAGGAAAATATAAAGCAACAAAGAAAAACTTAAAGGGCTCTGGATAAATAGGACTGGAAGAGAACAGAAGAAAAAGACTCTACTCGACCTTAAGCACCAAATGGTACGGTAAGGAAATCAACAGAATTGAAGCTAAAAAATTGAAATCAACAGAAAACTTTCTTGGCATAGAAGATATAAATAGGTTCCTAAATAAAATGTATTTATTAATGTTACCTCATTTGTTCTATTCCATTTTCATCGTCAGACAATTTGGTTGAGTCCTGACTACCTTCCTCCAAGTCCAAACAAGGAATTTCAGCATTGATGTCAAAACCAAGCTAATTAAATAAGGAAAATTAAATAAGTATATATATATATATATATATATATTATTATGAAAATTCACAAAAACAAAACAAATAAAATAAAAATGAAAATATATTTACACCTTAGAACTTAATTTTCAATTTCACAGTTAAAATAATCAACAAAATTATAAAATAATTTTTTAAAATATAATAAGCTAGATGAAATTAATTCACAAGTGCACAGATATTATGAGAGAATGATAATTTACGAAGTGTGTATAATGAATGCTTTTTGATCAAAATTTACTATTCCTTCAAGGTGGCCAGAGAGACTATATTGATAAATAAATGATACAGATACAATATATATATATATATATATATATATATATATATATATATATATATATATATATATATATATATATATATATATTCTCTTTCTAAACAAGTTTTTCAGTATTTCTTTACATCACTTCAGTTGTTTGACCTGTATAGAGGTTTATCCTTGTATGCGGCATGCATCAAATCTTTGGCGATTTCACTCACACAAGTCTTCCTGAAACTGTAAGTCTAGGGTTTTTTAGGTATCAACTCCTCAATTCTTTTTCAATTTTTCTTAGCCTGTTAAACTGTCGCATCAACTCTCTTTAATTTTAAAATAATAAAACAATTTGTACTGTACTTTTGAACACGTCATGAACTTCCTCTTTTGAGAAAAATCAACTTACATTTTTCACAGTCTCTTTTTACTCTCTGTCTGGTTCTTTAAAATGTCATTTAATTATTTTTTCGTGGAATCAAGCTGCTTAAGTGTTTCTGGAGTCAAAAGTCGCCATGAAAATTTAATGATTCTAACTACATCATCTTCAATATAAACTTTTATTACTTCCTTCAAAAAGATGAATTTAATTTTTGGTTGGGAATTTTTAAACTCAAAAGTCTCACGAGGCAAAAAGAGCTCCCAACAAAATCAAGCGTTTTTAAATATTTTAAAGAAGTGCTCATGATACACGTGTATTAAATAAGATTTTAACTGGTTTTGATAAAAAAAATGCACCAAACAAGACGATCAAATATGGGAGTATAAAAAAAAATCGAACTTCCTACGTAAAATTTTAGAAGTTTCTAGTGAAAAAAGTATGATTTGCGATAAAAAGCTTTCAATAACATCAAAGTCAGAAAAGTGAAATCTATTATTAAAAAGTTCTTTAAGATAAAGTTACTGTAATAATAATCTGAAAAAAAAACTTCAAAAACACCTTTCTAAACCAATTGTAGAAAATAGTGTTGCCTAAACTTTATTTTCATAAATATTTTTGAAGGCCATAATGGAGATATGGCTATTAAAGCTGGAGTTTCTAAACAAAGACAAATTTATCTCTACATAGATGAAGTGAAAAAATTCAAATTGTTAAAGAATCTTCAAAACACCTCATCTTTTGCTATCGATTTATCTGAGATAAAACTGCAGTTAAGAGTTGGAGTCAAATGTGTTTTGGAGCAGACAAAAGAACCCTAGTTTGTATTGCAACATAAAGCTTCAATGATGCAAAATCAATATTACCCACAAAGAAAAAACTTCTCCATAAATTTCGCAGAGATATTTCATTCAAAACAAAAAATTAAAAGTTCGGTTTGCAGAGAAACTTTTCAAATGAAAAAGAAAGCAGCTAATCGATCATTCTACAATTCATCAAGAACAGAGCAAAGAAAAGGAAAACAAGTAGTCAACTTAATTATTGCTGTTGAAAATTGTCAAAATATTACACACAATGAAGTCACTTTCACATCAATCTCATTTAGAACTGTTGTACCCTAATACCCGATATGATATATTATATTCCTAATAACACCTTTATGAAAGCTAATATATATATATATATATATATATATATATATATATATATATATATATATATATATATATATATATATATATATATATATATATATATATATATATATATATATATATATATATATTATGAGGGAAGATAAAGAAGACTTGCAAACTCAGGAGTCGAACCACTGCTTGTTGTAACCGCTAAAGTATCTTCAAAGCTAAAAAGTTTTGATTCAATAAAAGCTTTAAACGACCAAGGGCCAGTCATGATGATTTTACCAGGTTTTCACCCTGTAATTATAACATACGGTGGTTCAACCCTAGAGGCAGCAAGTCTTCTTTATCTTCTTGCAATTCATCTATATTTTCTACTTCATTGCGCTCATTGCAATCTTATATATATATATATATATATATATATATATATATATATATATATATATATATATATATATATATATATATATATATATATATATATATATATATATATATATATATATATATATATATATATATATATACTTACCAACTTCCTTAGATAAAAGTAATAAATTTGTCATCTCTCTTTTTAAAGGTAATATTCGTTCGGGAGACAATATTTTTTCCCCTGCTTGAAGAAGTCGTTTTGCAGCCTTATAATAAATTGTATCAGGTTGGTTGTAAGTCATACAATTATTACAAATCAGTCTCAAATCTTCCTGTAAAATATTGAAAGAATAATATAATTGATATCACTCATACGAAAAAGATGGTCAGCAAAAATATTTTAAGTTTTAAAAAAAAAAAAAAAAAAAATAAATAAATAAATTTACTTACTTGAAATTGAGAAAGACAGGAGTATGCTCCTTCTTGTAACTTTTGCGTCATTTTTGAAAAGTCCATAGGTGTGTTAATAATTGAAGAATAGCCCGGGGCAATTAGGTCTGTCACAGGAAATACAAAAAACTGTTGGGGATCCTTTTTTTGAAGAAGTTGCAACAACACCTCCAACAATTCCTATGGAAAAGAAATTTTATTTTTCCTTTTAACATGCAATTAAAAATACCAATAAATGACATTGCAATTATTTAAAGTGCATAATCAAAATTTGATAAAGATTATTTAAATTTTAAAATCTTGTAAATAATTTGGCATTGCTCTGCTCAATAGACCTCTATTGCCAAGCTTTTTTACCCTTACCTATACTAAATATTTAAAAATAATGTCTAGCGTTAATATGCAATTAGAAATTTCAACTTTTCTTTATTTAATCTAACTGCCAGTCAACAATGCACTTCTTCTTAAAAACATGGATGGTGCCTACATTCAATAGTATAATTTTAACTGCTAATCTGTCTTATATATTTTTTTTCTATTTCCTTTCTTCTTAAAAATTTTCTTTACTCACCAATTTCATTTATTTACATAAAAGCATTTCCATCTAATGCTACAATATCACTTCTATTTCATGTTCAAATATTTATTATAAAAAGAGCCCGCTATAGATTTTAATCTTTCTATAAAAATCTAATTATATTATAAATATTTACACAAATAATACATGAATTAGATTAATGTAACCAATTTATGTTCTTCAATATTTTTTATATTCCTTTTCTTTCAGACTTCTGTTCTCTTCTACTTTTCAAATCTAATATTTTTTTATTATTGAATTATTTTCAATAATTATTATTCTCTCATACTTTCTATCGCATAATTTGAAACACTTTTACCTATCTTATACTATTTCTGTTGACATATGCCACCTCTTTTTACAATTATTGAGCCAAATAATTTCACTTATATTTACTTCAATTGCTTACTTTATTCCTGCTTGATCTATTCTGAATCGTTTACTAATTATACTAGCATATGATCAAATTATATTTACGCTTGTTAGTGTCTTTCATAGTCTTACCAGCTGAACTATGTTATTAATAAAGAGGATTATTGTATTATTGAAAGTAAGTTTGAATTTTATAGACTTGCTGGAGGAGCATGCATGGAGAGAATAGACAAAGTGTTGGAGTTAACTGTCCTTTCTGCTGGCGTGAATAATCCCAAGGGAGTGTCAAATTGAAAGTGACCAAACTTTGTTTACATGCACTGGAAGCTTCATATTGAACAGTGAGATAAGGAAAAGAAGGGTTGTTCGTTTTAAAAAGCATTAAATTGATGGTATTAGATCATCAAATGAATTACTGATAAGTTTTTAAAATAATAACATTAAAAAATTCAAATGGCATTGTTGCATGTCAGGTAATAGAAAAGGGTATTTTATCCATTATGTCGTTAAGAACTAGGTTCTTATATATACATACTTCTTTGGCGAATCTATAATATTATATTTATGAAAAATTTTCTCACTCATTAAAGCATGTGGCTGCATTGCCAGTTGTAAAATTTTGATATCATGGTGCAATCGATAAACAGAAATCATATCAGAATTAGTTAATGAAATAAGAGGTAACCTGGGTGTTGAGTTTAGTACTTTATAACTGTGTCTGTAATCTACGAGTGTCATGTCATTATTCCTAGTGATTACTACACACAAAAAGTCTTTTAGACACTTGTAATTAAAAAGTGTGAGCTGTGTATTAGTAACATTTTATTTCAAATATGTAGATTTCACTATCATAAACTGCCAGTGTTGTTCAAATTCTCCAGTTATTTTTAATAGTCTGCTTATTCCATACCTATCCCAGATTCATTACTGCAGGGGGAGGGGTGGGGAATTCTAATATGGCTGTGATGTCTTCCTGCTTTGCATCTTTCACTACTTCAAAATAAAAATACTATTACAAATGGAGCAAAAGGTAACATTTACTATCATCAAAATTTTACATTTTAGATTTGGATATTTTGCAACTCCCCTCTTGTCAAGGTTCAATTCAATTCGAACAGTTGTATTCAGAAAAAACTTTGGTACATCTTTTTGTCTTCTTTTGAAAATTACGACTACAGAAAACTGGATAATTTACTGTTAAATACTAGTTTAATATCCAAAATAATAGCCTCCCTTTGTTCTTCATTTTTTTAATTTTTTTCTAACTGAAGTAGGTGTAATATCTGCAATTACTTCAATACGGACAGCAACTGTCTCTCTGAAAATTTGTTCGTCTAGTTAACAACTTACTCCATCCCTTCTCTTCTCCCAGAGATCTATGCTGAAGATTTATGAACATTTCTTATTCTTACTTTATCTCATCCTTTAAATTCTGAAACTCAGGGCCAAAATCTCTTAATAATTGTAATAATATATAAATACAAAAAAAAAAAAAAAAAAAAAAAAAAAAAAAAAAAAAAAAAAAAAAAAAAAAAAAAAAAAAAAATAATAAAAAATAAAAAATAAAAAAAAAAAAATAATATAACGAAAATAAAAATAATAAAATAAATAAAAAAAAAAAAAAAAAAATAATGAATAATAATGATTATTGATGATTTGGTAATGAATTAATATTCTTGAATGCTATAGATTTTCTGATTTAATAGTATTAATAATAGAGATAATATTTATAATAAAAATATTAATGGTTAAAACAATACCAGGTAATGTAATAATAATAGCAATAATAATAATAATAATAATAATAATTAAAATAATACAAATAATGATAATAATTAATAATAATAATAATAATAATAGTAATACTAGTGATAATAATAATAATGAATAAATAATAATAATAGTAATACTAGTGATATAATATAATAATAATAATAATTAATACTAATATTTAATAATAATAATAATAAAAAATTCTAATAATAGTAATGATAATAGTAATAATAAATAATAATAATAATAATAATATAATAATTAATAATAATATAGTAATAACAATAATAATAATAATAATAATGGATCAATACGAATTTATGTACATTTTTTTAATTTTTTTTTTTGGGCGCGCATTTTTTTTTTTTTTTTTTTTTTTTTTTTTTTTTTTTTTTTTTTTTTTTTTTTTTTTTTTTTTTTTTTTTTTTTTTTTTTTTTTTTTTTTTTTTTTTTTTTTTTTTTTTTTTGGTTATTTTGTTCCTTAAGTTTATTCCTCTTTCAATTTGATTGTTTTGGTGGTTTTTTTAGGAATTCGCATGTGTTAATTATTACTTTGTGGATTTCCTTTAGGAGGGAGAGGTTTAGAAGATGTTCAAATTGCAATATGTTAAGTTTTTTGAATAAAGGTGGTGTATGACTATAAAAGTCTCTACTGCCGCTGAGAATTCTTATGATTCGTTTTTGCATTGTTATGATTTGTAGTGTGTTTGATTTGGGTGTTGTTCCATATATAGAGAGACAGTAAAGTATGTGTGGATGAACGTGTGCAAGATATATTTTGCGTAGAACATACAGTGGAATGGATTTTACTAATTTAACAAGGATGTACATATATTTTGCAAGTTTATTTACTAATGTGTTTATTTGTTCTTTAAATGTTAGTTTGTCGTCTATAATGACTCCCAGGATTTTCGCGGTATTTGTTCGGGTTAGTTCAACATCTTTTAGTTTTATTTTAAAGTTTTCTCCTATATTTTTGTTTATTATAAAAAGAGCCCGCTATAGATTTTAATCTTTCTATAAAAATCTAATTATATTATAAATATTTACACAAATAATACATGAATTAGATTAATGTAACCAATTTATGTTCTTCAATATTTTTTATATTCCTTTTCTTTCAGACTTCTGTTCTCTTCTACTTTTCAAATCTAATATTTTTTTATTATTGAATTATTTTCAATAATTATTATTCTCTCATACTTTCTATCGCATAATTTGAAACACTTTTACCTATCTTATACTATTTCTGTTGACATATGCCACCTCTTTTTACAATTATTGAGCCAAATAATTTCACTTATATTTACTTCAATTGCTTACTTTATTCCTGCTTGATCTATTCTGAATCGTTTACTAATTATACTAGCATATGATCAAATTATATTTACGCTTGTTAGTGTCTTTCATAGTCTTACCAGCTGAACTATGTTATTAATAAAGAGGATTATTGTATTATTGAAAGTAATTTGAATTTTATAGACTTGCTGGAGGAGCATGCATGGAGAGAATAGACAAAGTGTTGGAGTTAACTGTCCTTTCTGCTGGCGTGAATAATCCCAAGGGAGTGTCAAATTGAAAGTGACCAAACTTTGTTTACATGCACTGGAAGCTTCATATTGAACAGTGAGATAAGAAAAGAAGGGTTGTTCGTTTTAAAAGCATTAAATTGATGGTATTAGATCATCAAATGAATTACTGATAAGTTTTTAAAATAATAACATTAAAAAATTCAAATGGCATTGTTGCATGTCAGGTAATAGAAAAGGGTATTTTATCCATTATGTCGTTAAGAACTAGGTTCTTATATATACATACTTCTTTGGCGAATCTATAATATTATATTTATGAAAAATTTTCTCACTCATTAAAGCATGTGGCTGCATTGCCAGTTGTAAAATTTTGATATCATGGTGCAATCGATAAACAGAAATCATATCAGAATTAGTTAATGAAATAAGAGGTAACCTGGGTGTTGAGTTTAGTACTTTATAACTGTGTCTGTAATCTACGAGTGTCATGTCATTATTCTAGTGATTACTACACACAAAAAGTCTTTTGACACTTGTAATTAAAAAGTGTGAGCTGTGTATTAGTAACATTTTATTTCAAATATGTAGATTTCACTATCATAAACTGCCAGTGTTGTTCAAATTCTCCAGTTATTTTTAATAGTCTGCTTATTCCATACCTATCCCATCATTACTGCAGGGGGAGGGGTGGGGAATTCTAATTGATTCCTCTTTGCTCTTTCACTAAAAAGTTAAATACAAATATACTTTACTCTAAATTTAATTTTGAATTTTCTTTTAAAATTTAAAATTAACATTTATTAAAAAATATAAATATAAATTGAAATAACAGGATCTATAACAGTCAAAATTAATTTAATATTATGATTTGTAGTTTTAAACTCCCCTGATAACATTCAAAATAAGATAGATTTCATATTGATAGTACATATGTTAGGTTAATTACTTCTATGAGTTTCAGAATATATATTCTAGTTAGCCTTTATTTCAATAATATAATAAAATATAACATATATAAGTGACAACAATGATAATCCTAAGTAATAATACATGAGATAATAAAACAGTTATTGATGATTTCGGTATTGGAATTAATATTCTTGAATGCTATAGATTTTCTGATTTAATAGTATTAATAATAGAGATAATACTCTTTGTAATAAAAATATTAATGGTTAAAACAATACCAGGTAATGTAATAATGCTAGCATAATAAATAATAATTAATAATTAAAATAATACAACATAAGATAATAATAATAATGATAATAATAATAATAGTAATAATAGTGATATAATATTAATGATAATAATAATAATAGTAATACTAGTGATAATAATAATATAATAATAATAATAATAGTAATACTAGTGATAATAATAATAATAAGAACAATTCTAATAATTACTAATAATAATAAGAATATAAAAATAATAATAATAATAATAATAATAATTAATAATAATAGTAATAACAATAATAATAATAATAATAATAATGGATCAATACGAATTTATGTACATTTTTTTAATTTTGCGCGCATATGATTTTATTGATCTTTCATTTTTTATGTCGTCTGGGAGATTGTTGAACAGAGTGGTGGAGTTATAGCTCACTGCTTGTCGTGCTTTAGTGAGCCTGTACAAAGGTGTTTTTAGGTTATTGTTGTTCCTTAAGTTTATTCCTCTTTCAATTTGATTGTTTTGGTGGTTTGTTTTTAGGAATTCGCATGTGTTATTATTTATTACTTTGTGGATTTCCTTTAGGAGGGAGAGGTTTAGAAGATGTTCAAATTGCAATATGTTTAGTTTTTTGAATAAAGGTGGTGTATGACTATAAAAATCTCTACTGCCTAGAGAATTCTTATGATTCGTTTTTGCATTGTTATGATTTGTAGTGTGTTTGATTTGGGTGTTGTTCCATATATAGAGAGACAGTAAAGTATGTGTGGGTGAACGTGTGCAAGATATATTTTGCGTAGAACATACAGTGGAATGGATTTTACTAATTTAACAAGGATGTACATATATTTTGCAAGTTTATTTACTAATGTGTTTATTTGTTCTTTAAATGTTAGTTTGTCGTCTATAATGACTCCCAGGATTTTCGCGGTATTTGTTCGGGTTAGTTCAACATCTTTTAAGTTTTATTTTTTAGTTCTTCTTTTTATTTTTAAAAGTTTTATATTTCCTATATTTTTGTTTATTATAAAAAGAGCCCGCTATAGATTTTAATCTTTCTATAAAAATCTAATTATATTATAAATATTTACACAAATAATACATGAATTAGATTAATGTAACCAATTTATGTTCTTCAATATTTTTTATATTCCTTTTCTTTCAGACTTCTGTTCTCTTCTACTTTTCAAATCTAATATTTTTTTATTATTGAATTATTTTCAATAATTATTATTCTCTCATACTTTCTATCGCATAATTTGAAACACTTTTACCTATCTTATACTATTTCTGTTGACATATGCCACCTCTTTTTACAATTATTGAGCCAAATAATTTCACTTATATTTACTTCAATTGCTTACTTTATTCCTGCTTGATCTATTCTGAATCGTTTACTAATTATACTAGCATATGATCAAATTATATTTACGCTTGTTAGTGTCTTTCATAGTCTTACCAGCTGAACTATGTTATTAATAAAGAGGATTATTGTATTATTGAAAGTAATTTGAATTTTATAGACTTGCTGGAGGAGCATGCATGGAGAGAATAGACAAAGTGTTGGAGTTAACTGTCCTTTCTGCTGGCGTGAATAATCCCAAGGGAGTGTCAAATTGAAAGTGACCAAACTTTGTTTACATGCACTGGAAGCTTCATATTGAACAGTGAGATAAGAAAAGAAGGGTTGTTCGTTTTAAAAGCATTAAATTGATGGTATTAGATCATCAAATGAATTACTGATAAGTTTTTAAAATAATAACATTAAAAAATTCAAATGGCATTGTTGCATGTCAGGTAATAGAAAAGGGTATTTTATCCATTATGTCGTTAAGAACTAGGTTCTTATATATACATACTTCTTTGGCGAATCTATAATATTATATTTATGAAAAATTTTCTCACTCATTAAAGCATGTGGCTGCATTGCCAGTTGTAAAATTTTGATATCATGGTGCAATCGATAAACAGAAATCATATCAGAATTAGTTAATGAAATAAGAGGTAACCTGGGTGTTGAGTTTAGTACTTTATAACTGTGTCTGTAATCTACGAGTGTCATGTCATTATTCTAGTGATTACTACACACAAAAAGTCTTTTGACACTTGTAATTAAAAAGTGTGAGCTGTGTATTAGTAACATTTTATTTCAAATATGTAGATTTCACTATCATAAACTGCCAGTGTTGTTCAAATTCTCCAGTTATTTTTAATAGTCTGCTTATTCCATACCTATCCCAGATTCATTACTGCAGGGGGAGGGGTGGGGAATTCTAATATGGCTGTGATGTCTTCCTGCTTTGCATCTTTCACTACTTCAAAATAAAAATACTATTACAAATGGATCAAAATAACATTTACTATCATCAAAATTTTACATTTTAGATTTGGATATTTTGCAACTCCCCTCTTGTCAATTCAATTCAATTCGAACAGTTTATTCAGAAAAAAGTACATTTAAAAGTTTGAACAATTACATACAAAAAGGTCCTATACTGTTAAATACATTAATAAAAATAATAGGTAATAATAATAATAATAATAACAATTATAATAATGTCCAGTTCTCTGAAAAGGGGATGCTAGGGGAAACACTCCGTTTCCTTTGAGCCCCAAAGTTTAGTACATATAGATTTAATAATTACATGTTAGGATAGGTTACTTCTAGAGTAACGGAGTTCTAGATAAATTGATCATGCAGTCAACAATAACAAAGTTGTTAATTATGAAGTTTGCTACAACAATTTTAGTAATAATAATAGCAATGAAGATATTTATTTCAGGTATTGTAATAATAATAATAATAAGAATAATAACAACAATAATAATGATAATAACAACAATGATAATAATAATAATAATAACATGATAACAAGAATAATTTATAATAATAATAATAATAATAAATTATATTATTAAAGATCATAATAATAATGGTAACTATATTGATAATCATTTATGTTATACAACCGTGATAATAATAATGATAATAATATTTGTGATGATAGTAGGAGACATAGAATAAGTTGTAATATAATCTTTTCAATAAAATTTTCAATAATAATAATAACGACAGTGAGAATAATAAAACAGTTGCAGCACCGATTTTACCTAGGAATAATAATGATCGTATTGATGATTTCGGTAATGGAATTAATATTCTTGAATGCTATAGATTTTCTGATTTAATAGTATTAATAATAGAGATAATACTCTTTGTAATAAAAATATTAATGATTAAAACAATACCAGGTAATGTAATAATGCTAGCAATAATAATAATAATAATAATAATAATAATAATAATAATAATAATAACAACAATAATGATAATAATAATAATGATAATAATAATAATAGTAATACTAGTGATAATAATAATAATAATAATAATAGTAATACTAGTGATAATAATAATAAAGAACAATTCTAATAATACTAATGATAATAGTAATAATAAAAATAATAATAATAATAATAATAATAATAATAATAATAGTAATAACAATAATAATAATAATAATGGATCAATACGAATTTATGTACATTTTTTTAATTTTGCGCGCATTTGATTTTATTGATCTTTCATTTTTTATGTCGTCTGGGAGATTGTTGAACAGAGTGGTGGAGTTATAGCTCACTGCTTGTCGTGCTTTAGTGAGCCTGTACAAAGGTGTTTTTAGGTTATTGTTGTTCCTTAAGTTTATTCCTCTTTCAATTTGATTGTTTTGGTGGTTTGTTTTTAGGAATTCGCATGTGTTATTATTTATTACTTTGTGGATTTCCTTTAGGAGGGAGAGGTTTAGAAGATGTTCAAATTGCAATATGTTTAGTTTTTTGAATAAAGGTGGTGTATGACTATAAAAGTCTCTACTGCCGCTGAGAATTCTTATGATTCGTTTTTGCATTGTTATGATTTGTAGTGTGTTTGATTTGGGTGTTGTTCCATATATAGAGAGACAGTAAAGTATGTGTGGATGAACGTGTGCAAGATATATTTTGCGTAGAACATACAGTGGAATGGATTTTACTAATTTAACAAGGATGTACATATATTTTGCAAGTTTATTTACTAATGTGTTTATTTGTTCTTTAAATGTTAGTTTTTCATCTATAATGACTCCCAGGATTTTCGCGGTATTTGTTCGGGTTAGTTCAACATCTTTTAGTTTTATTTTAAAGTTTTCTCCTATATTTTTGTTGCTTATTGTAATGTAAGAGGTTTTTTGAATGTTTAATGATAGTTTATTTGAGTCGACCCATCTGGTGATGTTTTTTAAAGAGCTTTCAACTTTTTTGGAGAGTGTTTCGGGGTTCTTATCATTGATCAGTATTGATATATCATCTGCGAATGAGACAGAGAAGGAGTTGTGTGACTTTATTAAGTCGTTTGTATATATTGAGAATAGAAGTGGAGCAAGTATGGACCCCTGAGGAACACCAGATTTTATTTGTTGTGTGTTAGAGAGTATATCACCTAACTTTACATATTGTTGTCTATCTTTGAGGTAAGTTTCAAACCACTGCAAGATTAGGCCATCGAAACCCAGTCTATTTAATTTGGTTAATAGGATATCATGGTCTATTGTGTCAAACGCTTTGGTGAAGTCTAGTAGCAGAAGGACGGAGGAGTCTTTATTTTCTAAATTTTTATAAAGTTTTTCGGTCAGACAGATAAGCGCGTCCGATGTTGAACGCCCTTTTCTGAAGCCGAACTGGAAATCGCTAAGTAATGAGTTTGAGGTGAAATATTCAGTCAGCTGTTCGAATATTATTTTTTCAAAAATTTTGCTAATCGTGTGGGTAATGGAGATTGGTCTATAGTTATTAGGGAGGGAGGGATCATCTTTCTTGAATATAGGAGTCAAGCGGGAGATTTTAAGGGTAGAGGGGAAAACACCTAATAGGATTGAAGCATTGAATAAGTGAGCTAGTGGGATGGAAATAATGTCAGCCACGAGCTTGTATTTGTGGTTTGGGATGCTCAAGATATCGCATTTTTTATTTTTAAGACGTGCTATTTTGTTTTGGACATCTAATGGGGTAATGTCTTCGAAAGTGAAATGCGAGTTGCACTGAGGTAAAAGAGATTCAAAGTTTGTTTAATCGGCTGAACTGTTTGTTAAAATTTCGGTTCCAATATTGATAAAGTAACTGTTAAGTGAATCTGCGATCTTCCTTTGGTCAGTTAAGACCACCATTTATTGATAGTTGGTTTATTTGGTGGGTATGTTCTTTGTTTTTATTAATGAGGTTGTTTATGAGGCTCAAGGTTATAAACATCTTGTAATCACAGACCACTTTGGTCACTTCTTTTTGTCTTCTTTTGAAAATTACAGACTCCAGAACTGGATAATTTACTTAATAACTAGTTTGATATCCAACCTATGGCTCTCTTTGTTCTTCATTCTTTTCTAACTGAAGTACGTGTAATATCTGCTTTACTTCAATACGGACAGCAAATGTCTTTCAAATTTGTTCGTCAGTTAACAACTTACTCCATCCCTTCTCTTCTCCCAGAGATCTATGCTGAAGATTTATGAACATTTCTTATTCTTACTTTATCTCATCCTTTTAAATTCTGAAACTCGGGGCCAAAATCTCTTGAAAATTGTAATTGAGTATTGTTTCAAAACAAACAATACACTGTGGTACACTTGAAGCAAAATATAATGGCTCATACAAAAGAATCAACAAGATAAATAAGAATATAATTATTGATAATGCTCGTTCATATTTTACAATATCTCTCAATAATTAAGTCAACTAAAATAAAATGAAAAATAAAGTGAAAAAAAAAAAAAAAAAAAAAAAAAAAAAAAAATATATATATATATATATATATATATATATATATATATATATATATATATATATATATATATATATATTATATATAATATATATATATATATATATATTATATATATATATATATTTATATATATATATATATAATATTGCCACAGCAAAGGATTCACCAAAAGGCAAAAGGACCGTTGGTCAAAAGCCAGAAGAGAATGAAGATTACTAACAGAGTATTCTTTATAAAAGCCTACTTATATATATATATATATATATATATATATATATATATATATATATATATATATATATATATATATATATATATATATATATATATATATATATATCCTTGGTGGGCAAAGGACAGAGGTATACTAGTTTCCACCAGAGCTGGAGAAATATCAAAATGAAAATGAAAGTCTAATTAAAGGTCGACTAGTCCCGATACATGGCGTTTGAAGGTGTACAACCCAAAGGAAGTTGGAAAAATAGAAAAGGGGAGTGTGTTCCAGACTTTATCAGTACGGTTAAAATAAAACTAATGAAAGATTGAGGAATAATAATTAAGTCTGGGGTCAGAGATTTGGACAGAAAAAGAATGAGACTGTGTAGAAAGGTGTATCGTACAAGCCCTTCTTAGTGGAAGAGGTATGCAACAGGAGAGTTCTGAAGAGCAAAGTTCATTGTAATAGCGATAGCATTGAGAGTGGCGCAACAATTCGACAGGAGAGATTGCAGAGTTAGTGAGAGCAAAAGAGTTAATAAAACGAAAAACCCTAGACTAAACCTTTTCTATTAGAGTTGTAAGACTGGAACCACCCCAGATGTAAGGCATACTCGATACAGAGGGTGGACAACACCCCTATTAAAGTAAACAACTGGGGTGGCGTGAGGAATTTCTGAAGGCGTGATATATATATATATATATATATATATATATATATATATATATATATATATATATATATATATATATATATATATATATATATATATATATATAATATATATTATATATTTTATTTTGGATATATTTTTCAAATTTTTTTAAAAAACTCACCTTAAAGGCTGCCATGGCTGCTTTAGAAGGTTTTTCTTGTGATATTTGATGGGTCATCAGTTTTTTACAAGGTGGCTCATCTTCCTCAAACTTTATATATATATATATATATATATATATAATATATATATATATATATATATATATATATTATATATATATATATATATATATATATATATATATATATATATATAATATATATATATATATATATATATATATAAAATGAATAATGTTGGCAGTGATAACAATATTTTGCCTATAACTATGAACTTATCAGTTACCTCTATTCGCTCTTTGTGATGTTTGTGCTTATGTCTCTCCTTCTCTTTTTCCTTTTTCTTTTTCTTCTTTTTAGATTTTTTGTGTCTTTCCCTGGAGTGGTAATAAAATAGGAAAATATAATAATACCTTACTTCTATGTATCATTTATGAAGACTGAATTCACATATGCAACTTATTATACTTAATTTTAAAACAATTATCTCCTTTATACCCAAAATAATTTCAAAAGTCCAAAATAAATTACTTCAACAATCTCTTCCTTGATCTAACTCTTAAAATGAATCTTATTTTAGTAATTTCATACTAATTCTAGTTCTTATTTGAACCTTTTCTCAACAACTTACAATCTCTTTCAACCACTTTCATCCTAAGTACATTGGTACACCTTCCTTTTTAAAGAATCATTAAAGTTCTCAATTTAACAAATTTGTTCTTTGAAATTTTTTAATTTGCCGATCTAACAGTTTTAAGCCTTCAAATCCTCTTAGTTGCTTTTCATATTTCTTACTTTTCATTTATGCATATAAAAATATAAAAAACCATTCAAATTTTAATTTTATATTTTTTTTTTTTATTTAAAATTTTTCATTAATATCCATTTACTACAATATTAAGAATTCTGAATACATATATTCCTTTTACACTTTATATGCGCATTAAAGCATTACAATCAATAAAGAATATATAAATATTCTTATCTATCTTTATTTACCTAAATCAAGAAATTAATGTCTCTATATTTAGAAAAATAAAATTGACTTTCCTAACCAATCTGACCACATTCCCATTGTGTTATAATAATGAACTGAAGTTTTTCTTACGCTCCCCTTTAATTCTACTTGATCACTAGCAGAACAACATTACATACACTTTGTTATACATTATTTTAATTTTCATTTTCCTATTTATTTTCATTAAATTGTTATGTAAAAAATAAACAGAGTTCTTCACCTATGTTAACCTTATTATTCTTATTCAGTTTAGCACAAATATTCTTTCCCATGAATCACATATTCCAGCATCACTAAACACTTCAAAATAAGCATCTAACAAAGTAAGTCTAAACACAAAGATGCCTATTTTGAGATCAAAATTTTTTTAATCTAACTACAATGACTTTGCATAAATTTTTTTGCTACTATTCAGGAAATAATAATAATAATAATAATAATAATAATAAAAATAATAATACCTTAGGCCATCTTCATGATGAATTAATTGCGGCCTACTTTGCTGACTGTCATCTTCTTCTCCACCAGGATCATCACCCTAACAAAAATATCAATAAATATGAAATAATATTACAATTCATACAATACAATAAAATATTATTAAAGAAAGATATATATATATATATATATATATATATATATATATATATATATATATATATATATATATATATATATATATATATATATATATATATATATATATATATATATATAACAAGCTTGGAGTTCAAGTACAAGTACTTGTATTTAAGTACAAATTACTGAGTACTTGTATTAGTTACAAAAATCAAAATTACTTGTACTTGAGTCTAATGTACTTGGAAAAACATCAATTACTTTCAATTATTTTTAAGTACAGTTAAATTTTAAAAGTAAATATCCTAAAAAGATAACAAAATGCATGTCATGAGATCGACACAAAAATTTTTCTGGAAAGTTTCTTGAATTTGAATAAATCTCACTCTATTATTATTTTATTTATCTTGCAAATTTCAGTTCAGAAATCAAACAGTTAAAAGGGTGGTACAACTAGTTACCAACAATCACTGACAGGGACCTCTTCAAGGTGGGGGGAAAAAATATTAAATAAAAGAAAACCCATAGGAAAATGTCTCAGGTGATCGCAAATGGAGACTTTAAAGAGATGCATTAAATTAATATTAAATGCAGAAAGAAAAAGATGACACTAAGGAGCTTCACAGGTTGAAAAAAAGTCGCCACAATAAGCAACCCTGGAGTTTCCGATATTCACACAAAAATCTTGTGAAAACAAGGTATTTCTTGTGCTACAAAGGCAGAGCAGTAGTGGTGGAACGGGAAAGGACAATTCCTTCGAAAATCTGCCACTGTAGTCCCTATAGAAGAGAGATGGTGAACCAATGTCACTTTGTGGAGAAGAGTGTCAAGGGAGTTTGAAGTAAGTGTGGAATCGGAACTTATTCAAATGTGAGAATGATATTCCATACAAGGGTGGATACGCCCTTACATAAATGGAGTGCCTGTTAGAAAAAAATATCCTCAACTTGAACAGAAAGCCCAGTTTCCTTGAAGCTGCCTTAGTAACCATTTATTATTTATGTTCTGACCAAGAATATTTATGTTATGCACAAATTGAATTTTTAAAAGAGTTGAATATCACAAATTTGAGGAGACCCCACAGGGAAATGACATCCAGATTGGCAATAAAATCAGAAAGATGAAGTCGAGTAGTTACTCTAGATGCAAAAGAGGAAGCAGATTTGAAATGAGTAGAAGCATGAAGAGTTGAGTCGCCAGCATAAGAATGAACAGAGTTATAAGTGCCGCTGAGATCATTGTTGAACAGAGTTATAAGTGCCGCTGAGATCATTGTTGAAAAGAATAAAGTTGGAGATAGAACAGAACTCTGAGGAACACCATAATTAACAGGAAAGTAGGAAGAGGTCATTCCATTGACAAGTGCCAATATAGAATGATCTTACAAAAAACTAAGCATAAGTAAGTAAAGAGATGAAGAAGGAAACCCAAGGAAGGGAATACTATACCCAGAACAAAGTTTCAGAAATATCAAGTGCCAACATACGACAACTCATTCACTAACAGCAGAAGAAAATAAATCAGGAGATAGGAAGGTATATCACCAGTAAACCTCATGCGTTGAAAGCCATACTGAAGACCAAAAAGAACGGATGAAACTCCAAGTGATCCAGGAAATGAGGGTTGATAAAAGTTTCAAAGATTTTAAACAGAGCACAAGTGATAGCTTTCTGCCAATACTTAAAAATTCAAAGAGGCTACTCTTTTTAGGGATCAATTGAAAATATGCACGATTCCAGCACTGAGAAAAGTATTAGTATTGACTCATGGAGAGTAGAATCGAACGAGGACATACGCCAGTTCACTCTCATACTCCCTCAGAACATGGGAAGGTATACTATCCAGGCCACTGGAGTATTAGATCTCAGGATGTCTTGACCGATTATGTATAATCACAAGTGGAGACATGAAACACCTAAGAGGAGAAAGAGTAGGAAGAGAGATACCAGAATCATTAAAGATGGAATTAGATGAAAAAAGTAGACCAAAGAGATGGAGAAGGAAACTCAAAGAAAGGGAATAAGCCTTTTAAGGATTATTAGCTCCAGACAGAGCACAAGTGGTAGCTTTACGCCAATAGTTAGAAATTCAAAGAGGCTACTCTTCTTAAGGATCAACTGAAAATATGCACGATTCCAGAACTGAGAAAAGTATTAGTATTGAAGCATGGAAAGTAGAGTTGAACGAGGACATATGCCACCTCCCTCTCATACTCCCTCAGAACACGGGGAGGTATACTATCCAGGTCACTGGCAGTATTAGGTATCAGGATGTCATGCACACGATTATGTATAATCACAGGTAGAGACATGGGACACCTAAGAGAAGAAAGAGTAGGAAGAGGGATACCAGAACATTAAAAAGGAATTAGATGAAAAAAAGGAGGCCAAAGAGATGCATGCACTAAAAAAAAAAAAAAAAAAAAAAAAAAAAATATATATATATATATATATATATATATATATATAATATATATATATATATATATATATAATATATATATATATATATATATATATATATATTATATTAAAACTGGATGATTAGAGAGAGAATAGAGTAGGAAGAGTCTATAACCTCAAATTGGATACCAGAATCATTAAAAATCAGATTCTTGTAAATATGAAATCTTGATGACTTTAAAAAAAGGAGGCAAAAAAAGACAAAGAGATTTTTTTTAAAAAAATAAAAAAAAAAAAAAAATCATGATTTTTCATGAAAAAGATCAAGATGATGATGAAGGAAATCTAAAGGAAGGGAATACTCCTTTTCAGGAGTACTAGCTCCAGGTTTTAGATGGAACATTGAACTGTTTGAGAATGCAACGAACTGTGCTTAATGGAAAAACTGTTATATCAAGCTTAAATATACCTCCTGTTCCAGGACTAAAGTATCACCTTCAGCAAATGCATTCAAAATATAAGAGTGCACTGATATTCAAACTAAAAATCCACACAAAAGCATCTTCAGCTGCATGAAAATATAAAAAAAATTTATCAATTATCAAGATTAATAGATCCATGGTAACCCAAAGGTTTTCCTTCATTAGTGATAGCACAGTTCATTTTCAAAGCTGCTGGAAAAGCTTCTAATATCGATATTACATTATCAGAAGGTATACTGGGTTCAAGTTCAGCAAACCATTCACCAAAGATGAAGAATTGTTTGGCTTTATAGCTTCGTCAACTCAAACTTGCGAAACGTTAACCAAATACAGGAGCACATTAATATTGAAATACAGAAATATTTGTCAACCCATGTATTTCTGAAGTAAGAGGTGTACTGATGTATCGGAAAAATCATGAAGAGATGTTCCCAACACTTACTGGAAAAGCTGGCATAGATATAACTGGCTATTCTTGCATCTTCCGTATCTGTGGAAACTATCTTCTGTTCATTGGAAAAGAATTCATCATGATTGACTGACAAAAATTTCAAAACTCTAATGTTTATGAAATGCAACAATAAATAAAATTTTGCTTTTAAATTTTGCACTTGAGAAAAAAAAATTACCAAAAAAAAAGACTTACATAATTAATAAAAGCTTAATTATTTTCAAATATTTTTATCCACTATTTACCTAAATTAAATTCTTTTATGTTTTACTATAGTTTACAATAATTCAGATATTAGGAATGGATTTCAATAACAATTTCCATCTTAATGTTTGAGGTTTTATAAAAAAAAAAAAAAATATAATAATATAGTATAATATATATATATATATATATATATATATATATATATATATATATATATATATATATATATATAGTATTATTGTTTATACAAGATTTCAAAGTACATACAAAAGGTAATTCACACAATATTATAATTTTATTTACTTTAACAATCAAATAAACAAATGCTAAACACTTAAAAAAAAAAAACCCCACCTGAATCTCTTCTTGCCAGTCATCCTCGTAATCTCCTTCATCCTCTGATCCCATTTGGTCAACTTCTTCTTCAGTCATCTTATTAATAATTGTTGGATGAGAAGGAGATGTAGGTTCTGGTGTGGTGGAGGTTCCTCTGTTTCCAATTTTAAACTTTAATCTTAATGGTGTGACAGATTCCATGTTTCAAAAGTTCTGGAATTTTAAGGTGAAGCATAAAAATAATAATAATAATAATAATAATAATAATAATAATATAATAATAATAATAATAATAATAATTTAAATAAAAAAAATAAATAAATTGTGATTTAAAATTTTCACACCAACCCAATATAAAAAAAAATTATTACTAATGTTATTTTTTTTAAAAAGAAAATTGTATACATACTTTCACATCAGAAGCCCATATGGGTGCATGAAAAAAAAAAAAAAAAAAAAAATTAAATATAAAATTTTCATTATTTTATTTAGCAACTCTGGTTGAAATTTTCAGGTATTACTCATACAATTATACAAAGGTGAGAAAATATAACATTAAATTTATATGACAGAAAACTTGATCAAAATTTTAAAAAATTGGAATAAATCCTCTATACCAGGAAGCACAATAGTCAATCATAAACCTAAAGTCAAAATTAAATTCATTTGGAAGATTTCTATCCAAAATATTCTCAACTATAACATTTTAAATTAATTACTAACTATTTGACTTTCTTTTTCAAAATGTAGATAAAATGAAATTGTTTTATAGATTAAAAAATCATAATAATAATAAGAGGTGTACTGGAATTTCTAATTCTGGTTCCAGTTTTGGAAAGAATTTTGTAAAATTCTGCTCAGAACTGGAATACATATTTCCATTCTGAAAAAAAAAATTACATGAAAGTGCTTCTATAAATAAAGATGTTCTCTTTTAAATAATTTTTTTATGACATGTACATAAAGTTAAAAGGAGGATCCTAAAGAAAGACTGCACACAATACCAGCTACAACTGTCAACTCTCATAAATAAAGATGTTCTCTTTTAAATAATTTTTTTATGACATGTACATAAAGTTAAAAGGAGGATCCTAAAGAAAGACTGCACACAATACCAGCTACAACTGTCAACTCTCAATAAGTTAACCATGCAACTTTTTTAATTTACAAAATACCTCTGCTCAAAACGAGAACAATTAAAATATTTAAAATAAAAAGAACAATGTATATTTTCTCCAAAATACCCAAATTATTTATATATTTACACTACTTGTTTTTAAAAGTTGCAAGTGATCTACTAGCTATAACATCCTGAGGAAAATTAATTTAAACATTAAACAGTCAGTTACTGAAGAAACATTTTCTCAAATCATGACAAAATGCTTATTGCGCTTCTAGTTCTTCTATCATGATTTTGCATGAAGGACTTACTCTTCTCAATAGCTGAGATTCAAAAATTTAAGAGATTTAAATCACATCTGAGAAATCTCCTTTCAAGGAAACATTCCCATAAATCCTTCCCATAGATCTGAATTGAACTTTATCAAGCATTTCTATGTACTTTCTTAGGTAAAAGGTTCAAACCTCTATATTCAGTACTCAATTAATAGTCTAACACAACTATTATAGGAAATAATTACTTTAAAAAAAAAAAAAAAAAAAAGTGTGCAGCAAGGTTAAGTACTGATTATTTTCTTTGGCTCCAATGGGATGGTGCATCATATATATGCACCAGAAAGCCAAAGTATTACCAAAATATTAGCAACGAAATCATTACAATGCACCCAACTATTCTACTCAACTTATTCAGGTTTTCTTGGACAAGCATACTACTCCCTCTGGCTCATCATACTACCTCTGATTTCTGGCTGTTCCCACAAGCTGAAAATGCTATGAAAATGAACCTGATTTCAGTTGCAAGAAGACATTATCAGAAGCAATGGCCCAATTGAAACTTAATTCCAAAAATGCTTCCAACAAAAGTGGCACTAGGAGAAGTGTGTGTGTGTGTGTGTAGTTCCAATGGGACTATTCATAGGAGATAATAAATTCATAACCTCAGGTAAATAATTAAATAGTTTGTGGCTAAAGATAAAATAATTTTTAATGGAACCCTTATATTTATGTATCGTAAAAAAAAAAAAGAGAGAGATGAATAATTGATAGAATATTACAGTTTCAAATGAATTTTTTCCACTTTGTTGATTCTGATAAGTTATAATTCTCAGTGGAACTGAAAAATCTACTTCCGGTACACCACTAATAAAAGATTCAAGGGAGAAAAATAAAATCGGTACACCACTAATAAAAGACTCAAGGGAGAAATATAAAATCAAGATGAAATATAAATTTTTATATATCTATAATGCAAACTTAAACTATAAAAATACAAAACAAAAACAAAACATTACCTTTGTAGTGAACATAGGTATAGATCCTACTCTATATTTGCAATAATTATTTTAAAGACAATATATTTAACTTGAAATTATCAGATATCTGAAATAGAAATACCTTAATCTTAAACTTCTAAAAATATTGTGGAGGATTCCTTACGCACAGGGTTTTATTCAGTGAAAGTTTTTCATCTATTTATTTA
>SEYY01022842.1:20000-37041 GCA_009176605.1 Armadillidium nasatum | reverse complement strand
ATCCACTTTTTCTCCATACTGATGCTTCTGGTATTGGTGCAGGTGCATGCCTGAGCCAAATACAGGAAGACATAGACAAACCAATAGCATACATTTCTATGGTATTTTCAAAAGGCTCAACGAGCATATAGTACAACTGAACGCGAAGTAGCCGCCATTAGGTGGGCTATACGATCCCTTAAACCATTTTTATACGGGATCCGAGTGATTATTTTCACCGATCACAAACCTCTTCTTTTTCTACACAATATGCCTCTAGTGAACCAACGAGTAGCCAGAACATTGGAAGAATTAAACGATATCGACTATGAGCTCAATTATGTGCCTGGAAAAGAAAATATAGTCGCAGATATCCTTTCTCGAGTTCCATACGAATTGCAAATCCAAAATAATAAGGATACCTATTTACCAGAATTACCCGAAGGGTTTATGATGATTATAATACCTGGAGGAGGTGATTCGCTCTTCCAGTGTTTTTCCCAATTTCTAAATGGAAAATTAGATTTTCACCTATTAATAAGACAAGAGGTTGTCCAAGAATTGCTAGATAACCGTGAAAAGTATCACATACCTACAGGAAGAGAAGCAAAACAAACATTAAAACAGTTACAACTAACTAAATTCCCCGGACAATTGCCATTTACCCATAGTATTGAAGCTTTCTCAAATTTATATCTAGTTCGAGTATTAGTTTACTATAGTAAAGATCATCCCTTACATTTCGGTAATCCCAATTATACAGATATTTGTTGTTTATATTGTATGGGAGGTATTCATTATAACTTATTAAATCCCACTAAATCAAAATTGCCTCAAACAGCTATTGATGCCTTATCTAGTTTCCCAATTTTATCAGCCCCAGTAGTAGTACTTCATTTATTAGACTCCGAAGAGTCCGAAGAAGTAGAGAATGATATTTTAATAGAAAATTCTCCTGCACCATCAATAGTCACAATTGATGGTGAGGAAAGTGATAATTTAGTTGAAATAGAAACCCTCCAAATTCATAATTTTTCTCTTTTAATAAACCCACAAGACTCTGTGGAAGTAACAATGACCCATATTATGGAATGTCAATCAAACGATCCAATTCTTAAACGACTAAAGAATGCCATTAGCAAAAATCAACCCTTCTTAGGTCCCCTTAAAAATTTTTCCTATGCTCGTAATTCTATCTCTATATATAATAATTATTTAATCCACCGAAATAGAAAAGACCATTATCACTATTTAGTCTCATTCAATTTTGCTTTACAGGTTGCTATAATTAATCACCATGAATTTGCCCATATAGGCCAAAACAAGTTATATGCACTTTTAGATTGGATCATATGGCATCCCAAATTAAGACTGATATGTAAAGACATTTCAATGACATGCCACCATTGTCAGCTGGGAAAAATTTCTAATATTTACCATGCCCCTCCGATGTTAAAGATTAATACTAAATTTCCCTTTGAATTAGTTGCTGTAGACCTATTACAATTACCAAAGTCATCTAAAGGAAATAGTTACATTTTTGTTTTAATTGATCATTATAGTAAGTGGATAGCCACAGTTCCCCTTAGATCAAAGCATACTTCCCTAGTAACAGCTGCCCTAAGAAATATTCTACCCTATTTGCCATTAATACCCTCCAGACTATTATCAGATAATGCCCGTGAATTCAGAGGTCCTGAATTTGAAGAACTCTTAATACTCCATAATATTAAACATATTTATACCACCCCTTATAACCCATCGTCAAATGGAATCGCAGAAAGAGTCAATCGAACTTTAATCCAATATCTTCGTGGTACATTACGAGATCCATCAAACTGGGACATTCAACTGTCTTCAGTAGCTCTCATATATAATAATACCATCCATTCAGAAACAAAACGTTCTCCAGCGGAAATAATTTACTCTGAAGCTCATGACACCCGTCCAAACCTTCCTTGGACCCGATTCAACGAATATTGGGATGAAGGAAATACCAACTATAAATCCTTCTCAATCGGCCAAGAAGTAGCTTTAAAATTACAATTGCCTGGAGATCGTACTACTAACAAATTCAAGGATCGCTATCAAGGACCATTAACAATAATCAAAGTGAATACTAATAACGTAACGTACATAGTACAGTCTATGGAAACGCAGAGATTATATAAAGTCCATCACAAGCAATTGAAGAAATGGTATAGTCCACCCGAATATCTCAAAAACCATCCCTTATTCCATAAATTTTTGACAAAAACGACTCTAAATGACGACGACACAATTGAACGTGTAATACCTCCACCTTTGCTTTTGCCTGAAGTAATAGAAAAGGATCTGGTAGACGATACCCCAATCAGCCCTGATTTAGATGAAACCGTAGACTCAGATGACGATTTTGTCGGATTTGATGAAACTGATCAAATAAATTCTTTATCACAACAACTTTTATCTCAATTACATAACAGTTTACAAATCATTGATAAAATTCATACATCTAAAATCACTCAGTTACCACAATCAATAATAACTCCTAATGCTATCGATGAATCATTTTCTTTTCATTTAAATGAGCTATTTGCTTCTCCTACTAATTTTTCTCCTACTCCTGATTTATTCTCTCTTACAAATGCTTCTAATTCTCCTACTATCTCTACTCATTTTTCTCCCGTTAATTTGAATACTCAAGTCATGTTATCACCAGTTTCTCCACAACAATCTTCTATTATTTCATACACCCCTCTAACTATTACAAATCAGTTAGTTACTGCAGAATTATATCCTGTTAGGAGATGTTTTCGAAGATTATCATCCGAAAATATAATGTTCAATTTAGAAGATTCTCAAACTTCTGTTTCTAATAATGTTATTAATGATAGATTAGTCAATTCACCTATAACTCCAACTCTAGACGATTCTTTTCTTAAAGAACATCCAATGCAAACCACAATATCTTCTCCTATTGTTTCATCTTCTTCACCTACAACTGAAATCGGTAGTTGTATTATTCATAGTTTTCTACAAACATTTGATGAACAAGGTGCATTTATTCATAGCACACCAACATCTAGTAAAAAGTCTGTTCATTGGGCACCTTCTATAAAACTCGAAGAAATAATAACTCCATGTTCTGATACTGAAACAGTAGCTCAGAGAACAAGGCAGAAGAAACCCCATGTTTCTCCTGAATTGCCTTGGGTCCAAGATACTGTATTGGAAAAACGACGAACTACTAAGCCTTCCATTAAAAAGAGTAAACCTTAAATCCTCCTTAATATAAAATCCATCCTTCCAAAGAATTTATTGATGCCTTATGGAAGATGCTCTATAATTATAATGTCTTTGAAGAACGAACTCCTCATGAATCATTAATGACTAATACGACAAATCCAAACGAGACACCTCGACCTAAAATGATCCCTCAAGAACGAATATCAGGAGATTATAGATGTGACTTACGTTCTAAACTTTCTAGATCTTCTCATTCTTCTCCTTCCCCTTCGTTGGGAGTAACGGAGAATTTACCTAGTACTTCATCAGGGAGTACTAATAGTAGTTACAATGATAGGTTTAATGCTTATTCACCATATGTATCTAAAAAGCGTCCTGCTTCTTCATCTCATACTGTTAGTTCCAAAAGACTTCAAACATCCATTCCTATTCCGCATCCAATCCAACGTATGACCTTGGAACAAATAGGTTTAGTTCAGGGTCGATTCAATATCTTTGCTTCCTATATGATGGCAATGACCCATCTCAATACACCTAATATCAGTGAATATGATATGAAAGCAATGGTTCTTTACTTCTTAAAGGACTTTTCACCAACCTAGTTTATCCAATGAATATAACTTGAGTTATCTCACAGTTCTAACTTTTACCCTTTTCCCGTCATGTTATGACGAGTGGGGGGGTATGTAAGGAATTTTCCTGTTACCCTGATCCCAAATTCATTTCCTCTAATATGTTTTAACCAACATATGTCATTAAGTATAAAATTTTTTGGTTTCAGATACTTTTCTAAAGTAATGCTTGATTTTGTTATCATTTTTTTTGCCATTCATAATCATATCTCTTACTCTATTTTTGTTCTCAATTGCTTAATTGCATGAGTTTGTATATATATATATCAAGTGTATTCAAGGATAAATCAAGGTATGCTTTCTTTACTTTATTTGTTTTCAATGAGATTTTCTTGGTAGACCCAAGCAAATAGTTAATTGGTGTTTTTAATTATTTATAAGGAATTCCAACTTTCCATAAATTGACGACTTGAATAAGATTCTTCAAAAAGTTAAAAGAAAAGACCTCAACTTTGTTGAGGTAAGTTAAACTAAGTTAGGTTTAGTTTCTATTATTAAAAGGTTTTATTATGTATATAATGTATAACACTGTTAATATGGATAGAAAGTAATCTTTTATATAGCTTAAAAAGAAATAAAATATGTTTATAGGTCCATGGTCAGGGAACCTTTGTTTCCCCATCTCATATATCCATGGTCAGGGAGCGTTTGTTTTTCCCAGATTTCCATGGTGAGGGACCTTCTCTGTGTAATAAACGTTCATGGTTTGGAGCCTTCACTGTCACATATCCTACATCCAGTTTGAGGAATTTTATTTGTGACATTTCCATGGTTTGGAACTTTACCTTACCATATATATTCAGAATACTACGAAACTACAAGCATTTCCTTTGATTACATTTATTGTAATTAGCAACACTACACAGATTTTTAGTGTTACAAGATTTCCCCTATAGTGCATTGTTTATTCACATTTACTATTATATATAATTAAATTGTATTATAATAAAACAATTTAAGTGTGGTGAACTACAGTGTCATAATTATATCTCCTTTAATATACAGAGGAGTTGGAAATTGAGTGTAAAAAGCCAATAAAGACTAATCTTCATACTATAAAAATTATGAAGGTAATAAAATTATTTTCATAAGATTGATACAACTTAGGATTAAGTGATAAAAAAATTTATAAATTTATTATTAACCTATATTTTGTTACATCATTCTCCATTGCATAAAAGAAAAACTATATTACGGTTCATATTATTATTTATTATTATTTTGTGTTATGTTGTGTGTAATGTTTTACAGTACTAGTGTGCCAGCGCAGTGTATCAGTGATTGAGTGATTGAATGTGTGTATTATATTCTTATTGCTGCAATTAGTTGCAATTAACCCAGGGATACTCTTAAGTTTCAACCTCATTATAAAACCTCACATATATATATTATTTTATTAAATCATTATTATTATTCGTTTATTATTTTTCCCACATGTGAGTGGAAGTCTATGAGAGGAGTACTTCCTGTACACTTGCTCAGGTAATTATTTTCACCCTAATTGTTCCTCTAATACTCTCGCTTGCATGTGTGGGCATCATTATTTGTTCTAATTCTATATTTTTTTTATTTTTCTTGCTTGAGTGTTGTGTCGCATGTTTACCTAACTTTAAGAAGCTTATCTCCTCTTCTGCTTTGTGACTTGATTTCAAGAGCCTTCCTATTTATCATCTCATCAATCATTTTTTTTGGAGTTAGCACTGGTACGTAACACATAGTCTTATTTTTAAATTGGTATAAGTTCAGAGACAGTTGTAACTGTAGAAAGTTATTGAAACTTTCCTTTGGGGATATCGTTGTTCCCAAATGGTGAGAGAGCTACATTTAGTCACTTGACTCTCGTATTCAATAATCACCATAACTTTACTTTAAACCCCCAGTTAAAATTATAACATATATATATATATATATATATATATATATATATATATATATATATATATATATATATATGTACACTAAATTGAAAATATAAAAATATGCTGAAATGCATGAAAAACAACATATTTATAAGCAGAAAAATAAATATCACCGCCACTCATTGGTCAGTGAGTATTGAATATTTATTGAAAATATAGACAAAGCATGCCAAAATGAATGAAAACAGCATATTTAAGCACGGAAAAGTAAATATCACTACTCATGAGTCAGGAAGTATAAGGACAGAGCCCCTCCATAAACAAATGTCCATGTGCCATGCATTTGAATCTATTAACAGGTATTAATAATAACAAGCATATATCAAGAAATTTTTAATTTACCTTAAATATTATTGTAATTCACCAGTGAAAATGTAAATGCAATGCACACAATTATTTTCTTCCAGGGGTCAGAGCCCCCTGTACCCTCCAACACATGAGTGGTGGTGATATTTACTATTCCACTCTTAAATATATCTTTTCAGGCATTTTAGAATTTTGTCTATAATTTTAATAAATATTGGTAATTTTTAAGAATGAACTCACAAATTTTTTATTTTTTTATCCAGTCTAACTACATAGAGGAAATGATCGAAATATGATTTTTTTTTGGTTTATCAGCGAACAAAAAGGATTTTGTAAAGAAAAAAAGAAAAACTTAAAAAATAAAAAAATTATTAAAATGTATTTTTTTTACAATATGGTGTACCATTTCATCCCGATATATCAAATCAAATATCAATATTTACAAATATCAACATTTGAGGATACTGATCTTGAATAAAGCCATATATATATATATATATATATATATATATATATATATATATATATATATATATATATATATATATATATATATATATATATATATATATATATATATATATATATATATATATATATATATATATATATATATATATATATATATATATATATATATATATATATATATAATTTTGAGCATTTTTCTTTTGTGTGTATTTTAATTGTTATGAAACATTAATAGCAGACCCAGCATTTGCTAGGTTAGGTCTATTTGGTGGCTTTAGGATAACTTTTACTCTTTAAATCTTGATTAAGTCAAATTAGTTTGTTAGATCAAATGTAAGAAAAATTTAAAAAATGTGCATAATTTATTTCATAATAATTCATCTTTGTAGTTTTAATATGTTAAAAAAATTTCTTTTTGCTTCCAAAATATCCATAAAATTTGTAAATTTTTTTTACTGACACTAATGTATTACATTATGTTATTAAGTAATAATTTAGCCTATGACCATGAGTATTTTCACTATGTTGAAAATATAAAGACAAAATATGCTGAAATACATTGCACATAGTTAAGCGTGCAAAAAAAAAAAAAAAAAAAAAAAAAAAAAAAAAAAAAAAATACTCCAAATGATGAAGCAATTGTTCTTTGACTTCATATTTGTCCTTATACCATTTGTTATTTTGGTAATGTTCATCATTATTTTTTCTTTCTTTTAAATTGAGAGAGAGTGTTAGCCAAATTAGCCAGCTGGCCATATGTGTACATTTATCCTTCAAGTCAAGGTTAGGTTAAGTCAAAAAAAGTTTGCTAGATCTTACAAACTGTTAAATCTAACAAATTAGTTTGACAACTCTATAGCTAGAGCCAGTTAATAGGCCTAGACCTGGTGAACGTTGTCTTTCGCAACTAAAAAAAATTCTAAAAATAACAAAAGTTTTTAAGGTAGAACAAGATCCAAGTGTTGAATCACAGAGGAATCCAAGTTTTAAAGATACAGCAGAATCCTGGATTCGAAGCCTACAAAAATTTGCCTTCATTAAACTTACATCCCATTAATATGTACATAATTAGATATATATATGATAATTATCATTATATAATTTAAAACCAACCTCTTAAAATCAAGCTAGTAAATATATAAAAATATTACCTTATTGAAGGCAATTTCTCGGATAACTTAAATTCTTTCTGGTGAAGGCCTATCTAAGTCGTCCTAAATTCACTTATTTTTGGGAAATAATTTACAAATATAATGTATATATATAAAAAACATATAGAACAATATTCTGTAATATAGAAATGATTATTAATATCATGATATTTAACACAAATAGAATGAACAAACAAAAAATAATTTAAAATAAAATAAAGGATTTTGTAAACTATCAGTTTTACTGAAAACTAATAATACCAAAAGTAAATGACTAGAAAAATAGTACTAATCATTAATTATTAACTCCGAGTCTTGACTCTCCCTTTTAGCGAACAACACCCCTATACAGAGCAAGCAGTTGGGGTGGCGTGAAGTAATTCTAAAGGCGCCTCAGAACACCCAACCTCTTAGAAGATTGTTTAGAAAAAAAAGTAATGTGATCTTTCCAAGAAAGATCACAAGAAAAAGAAACTCCAAGAATATTAAGAACAGATGAAGGCTTGAGTTGTGTGTTTTCGAAGAACATATCATAGTTGTGTGGAAGATTGTGTCGAGTGGAGAGATGAAGGAATTGAGTTTTTGAGGCATTGAAAACAACCATGTTTTCTCTGCCCCAATTTGAAATAAGTGAAAGATCAGAGGTTAGTTGCTCCAAGGCTACCTTTCTCGAGTCTATCAACTGCTGTTGGGTGGGACGTTTTTCAAACTGGAAGGAATAATGAAGGGTGGAGTCATCAGCATAAGAGTGGATAGGAGATGAGGTAATAGAGAGAAGGTCATTAATGAAAAGTAGAAAAAGTGTTGGGGATAGGACAGAACCCTGAGGAACACCACTATTAATAGATTTAAAGGAAGAACGGTGGCCGTCTACAACAGCTGCTATAGAACGGTCCGTAAAGGAAATTAGTGAGAAGATCACAGAGAAGGATAGATACCGAAAAGAGGGAAGTTTAGAAATCAAAGCTTTGTGCCAGACTCTATTGAAGGCTTTCGATATGTCCAGCGCCACAACAAAAGATTCACCGAAATGCCGAAGATGACCATGAGTCAGAGAGAAGGGAAAGAAGATCACCCGTAGAGGGTTTCTTGAGAAAGCCATACTGGCGATGTGAGATAATATTAGAAGAATTGAGATGTTTCCAAATCTTTCTGTTAAGGATAGATTCAAAAACTTTAGAGAGAACGGAGGTCAAAGAAATAGGACGGTAGTTGGAGGGTTGAGAGGGGTCCCCCTTCTTCGGCACAGGCTGAATGAGCGCACGTTTCCAGCAAGAAGGGAAGGTTGAAGAAGAGAGGCAAAGACGAAATAGTTTACTGAGAGCACGGTGCAAGCTCGGAAGCACAAGTTTTGAGAACCACAGGAGGAATACCCTTGGGTACCATACGCCTTCTTAGTATTACGCTCAGAGAGAGCAGAAATGAAATCTTTAGAGGAAATTCTAATTTTAGGAATAATTGAGTTATATATATATATATATATATATATATATATATATATATATATATATATATATATATATATATATATATATATATATATATATATATATATATATATATATATATATATATATATATATATATATATATATATGGATCATTCTATGTGAAATCACCTACACAAAAACCCTTGACCTCCTCAATTTTCATGATTTTTGACATACCTATAGAACTTGTTGAGAAAATGAGTATTGAAAATGAATATGGTCTTCATCTCAAATGGTTCCAGAGATACAGGTCATGGAACTTTTTGTTAAGGTTCTATTTTGAGATGGAGGCAAAATTTGAAGTTAAATGTTAGCTTCTACACCACCAATAATAATGATATACACATCATTTTAATTTTTAAAGCTCTTAAGTAGATATAAAACTTTCATTTAGAAAAAATTTTATGTCAGAGTAAAAAAAAAATATTTCCTTTGATACCTGAAAAGATATCTCCTGATTTTGATAAAATTTGCATCATGACTTGATCATCTTAATAGTACAAAGTATTCCAAATTTTAGAATGGGCACTTGTTCCGATTCAAAGCAACCGCAACTTTACTCAGGCATGGGATTAATGAAAATTCACATTTTGTCTCAAATATCACCTTTTTAGGTAAAAGAACAGTTTGAATTTTAATATTTCACCTTGTATGGCATTATTAGTGATCATTATTATATAGTTTGAAAAGGTTTGTTTGGTTCTAACTAATTTTTTACTTCTGCTATGGTTAATGGTGATCAAGCCACTTCCAATTTTTTCCTAAAGCATTTGGTATCTCCATCATCCAGGAGTGACTCCTGATTGCTCAGGAGAACAAGCCTCAGGTCCCCACCCTCCAATCATCTTCTCGAAATATGCCTTTTTAATTTCAATTAATTAATGTAGTTACATGTTTGTATTTAAATCTCTGATGAGTTGATTTGACCAACCAACTTTGACATTGTATATGTAAATAGAACAATAAATTTCACTTGCTTGTCAGAATTTGTGATGTTTTATTCATTTGTTTTTGTTAATTTGTAAGTCCTTATTGGATCAATAACTGTCAGTATATCAGAATAAGGTACTACCAAAATATCTGGTTTAGATGGATAGCGGAATGAAGAAAAGGGCCATTAAGTATTAAAAAATTAAGTTTTACATCAAGTTTGAATATGTCTCAGACACATGGCCAACCACAATTCATTGTCACAGATTGCTGTTACAAATCCGTTGACATCTTCAAATTTAAGTTCTCTAATTTTTTTTTTAATCCTTACTATTTTTGATCCTTTATTGATGCTTAAAACTGTTCTTACTTCCATTTCTACTTCAGACTGTATAGTTTCTGGGTTCCTGGAATTGTATTTGCATTTCTAAATCTTTCTTCTAAGTTTGACTCTTCTTTTATCCATTCATCAGTTGTTGCGAAAATGAAGATTATTCCCCTGATGTTGTCTCTTCCAAAATCAAATAATTGTCATGGTGTCATAATTTGGTTGCTATAAGGTCACTGTAGACTTTGCAGCTAGTCACTTCACAGTACCACTGAGACCATGGCATGGCCCTTTTCCATGGGGAATTGCAAAAAAAAAAATGCCATTGTGCTTTCATTCCAAAATCAGTTTTGAAATGGCATAAATTTACAAAAAAATAATTTTTGCACTGAGTTACAGTTCCATCTGAAAAGTATATAATTTCACTAATATTGAAATGTAAGTAAGTTTGAAAATAATTAGTTTCCGTTGATACAAGTGAACAGTTACTGTGTCATGATGAAGGCAGTCCAAGATAATCACCACATTTAGATGCTTCACATCTGCTGCATCCCTATAGTAACAAACAAAAAGATGGATTGTCATTTGAGCATTATTAAAATGGTATCCTTGTAGAGCAACCTACAGAACAATTGAATAATTTTTTGAAAAATCTCCTGTAATCACTACCTCACCGTTCTTTAAAGTTTCCTACCTCTTAGAGGAATAAGCACTGCTGTTCGGCTATAAAATAGTCTCTCTTCAAACTTTGAATCCTTCTGGAAAATTCTTCAATGAATTCATCTGTATTTTGTATCACTATATGTAGGGTTATTATATCAGTTGATACCCATTGCAAATATTGTACTTCATCAACCATACTATCATAAAATACATTAAATAAGTTCAATATAAAATCATCTATGAACTTCATGCAATTTGGACATTGATTGAAAAAGTAATCAATTGTCATTGGCTTGCATAAAATTTCTTCCAAGCATTTTCTTATGATCTATCAATGAAATTTGTCCATTTCTTTAGTAAGAATAGGCAAATAAGTATGTTCCATTAATCATAAGTTTCACATTTTGACATTTTGTGCATACAAATACACTGAGTACCACTTGCACCTGCTAGGACACACACTTTTGGTTTAAGATCATCAAACTTTGAGAAACAAAGTTAAAGTATGAGGTGTTTCTGTTCCTGAACTCTTGAAATTTCTCTTCTAATCGCCTTATAGTCTTTTTTCCCTGGCATAATTCTACTAACTTCTTCACTTTTATAAATTAATAACTCTCTTTTATTTTGCCCTGACAGAATCCCTTTCTGTAACACCAAGTTTTTTAATTTGTTTTTAGTTTGCAACATGAAATTCTTTTTCAATTCTCTTAATACTAAAAGATTTTTGGTGGGATTGTCAAAATCTGTATTTTTTTAAATCTCTTTTTAATAAGTCCCAAATTTCTCTTTTAACTGAAATTATTTCTGAGTCATCAGAATTTATTTTTATTTCTGATGAGGAGGCTTCTTCAATTTGACAATCTGCTCATATTTTCTTTTCAAAAACAATCTTTATTTTGTCAGTTTTCTGTATAATCAGGTTTACATTTTAGGAGTTTTTGTTTATTATGTTTATTTATTTTGTTTTTGTTATATATATATATATATATATATATATATATATATATATATATATATATATATATATATATATATATATATATATATATATATATATATATATATATATATATATATATATATATATATATATATATATATATATATATATATATATATATATATATTATATATATATATATATATATATATATATATAGTTTGAATCCGGTTTAGCAACATTAAAAAAAGGAGAGTAGGTCTTTGAATAGGATAATGGAATTAGCAGTTATACCATATTAGGAAAAAAAATTTTCGTAATACTTTGGTGACGCAGACCCAAATTTTTTTCCTACTCATCCTAACTATAAAAACAAAATGATATGATTTTTTTTTATATGGTTAATCGATGAATGACAAATTATTTTGTAAGAAAAAAATAAAAATTTCAAATTTTTTTTTTTTTTTAATATGACATCAAATGATGTCACAATAATCTTCTGCAGAAATTTCTAAGCCTTACTTCGGATAAAGGTTGTCAATGCTTTCATATTAATAGGTTAGGATTATATATATTTTTTAATCCCCCTAAAAAAAATTTATTTTATTTATTTAGAGAGAAGAAAAGCAATGCAAGTGAAAATTTTATCACCACCACTCACAGGTCAGAGGAATGAGAGGCAGAGCCCCTTTATAGACATGATCATATGCCATGCATTTACGATTTCATTGATGTACTGTAATAATGCATATTATAATACAAGATGTAAATGCATAGCACACAGACATTTATCTACAGGGGCTCCAACCCCCATATCCCTAACTTATGAGTGGTGGTAATAATAAAATTTTCCCTCAGATTGTTTTCTCTCTCTCTCTCTCTCTCTCTCTCTCTCTCTCTCTCTCTATATATATATATATATATATATATATATATATATATATATATATATATATATATATATATATATATATATATATATATATATATATATATATATATATATATATATATATATATATATATATATATATATATTATTTTTTTTTTTATTTTTTCCATTTTTAACTTCAAGATCATTTAAAATCTAGGTAAAGGACATTTTTATACTTTCAGCAGATGATCTTCTGGCATCATATTGAGAAACTATTCTTATTAGTTTAAATTTTTTTAATTTTTTTTTTCTTATAAAATCATGTCACTTATTAACCTTAAAAAATCATATTTCCTTTTTGTAGTTAATCTGGGAAGAAAAAAGAAATTCGGGCCAGCTTCAATAAGATTTAACCAAAATTTTTTTGATCAATTGAATTTAATTTTTGGTAAAATCTTTGTGAAGGGTACCTGAATCTTTTTTCCTTCTCAGCTTAACTACAAAGAGGAAATATGTTTTTTTTTTTTTTTTTTTTTTGGATGAACAAATTACTTTGTAAGAAAAAAAATTTAAACTTATAAGAATAAATGTCAGAATATCGTCTGCCAAAATTATAAAATTCTTTTTTGAATATTTTGATGAGATTGCTATTAAAACTATTTTAAAATATGTTAAGCTAAAAATGGAAATAAATTAAAATTTGTAATATATATATATATATAAATATATATATATATATATATATATATATATATATATATATATATATATATATATATATTATATATATATATATATATATATATATATATATATATATATATATATATATATATATATATATATATATATGAAAGAATGTAAATAAAAAAATTTCACCACCACTCATGGGTCAGGGGTGGAGCCCCCCTATACACAAGCATTTGTGTGCCATGCATTTGCAACTTGTATTATAATAATATGCATTATTGCAGTACAGAAATGAAATCATAAATGCATGGCACACAATTATTTATCTACAGGGATTCTGCCCCCATGCCCCTGACCCATGAATGGTGGTGATAAAATTTTCACATATTCCTCTCTCTCTCTCTCTCTCTCTCTTCTCTATATATATATATATATATATATATATATATATATATATATATATATATATATATATATATATATATATATATATATATATATATATATATATATATATATATATATATAATCATTTAATATGTTGCCAAAAAAATTTTTTGGTTCAAGCTCAATTGAAGCAACTTTTTTCAGTGGTCGAAAAAAAACGTAAGAATTTAGTGTAAACTTAAAATGATTTCGGGTAAAAATAAGTAATAAATTGAAAATTAGTGAAGTCTAATAATTCAATTTTTTTTTCTTTTTTTTTTAATTAGTATATATATATATATATATATATATATATTATATATATATATATATATATATATATATATATATATATATATATATATATATATATATATATATATATATATATATATATATATATATATATATATATATATATATATATATATATATATATATATATATATATATATATATATATATATATATATATATATATATATATATATATATATATATATATATATATATTATATATATATATATATATATATATATATATATATATATATGATTCGGCTGCCGTCGTGAATGGATGTACTTGGAAGCAGATGGGAAGAAGAAAAGTCAGCAACATCACAAGGAAAGCAGAAGAGAAGAGAAGAGAAAAGGAAAGAAGAAAAGAGAAGAGAAGAGAAGAGAAGGCTTTTGGATCTGAAGCTTCAAGATCTTCTCCCTGAAGTTGTAGACGTATGGAATTATACTTGAAGAATGATATTGACCAGTATTTTTTTTAATAATAAATTAAAACAAATTAAAAAAAAAAAAAAAAAATTTGTGAAGCAACACATCTTTCGAAGTAAAGGACTTTCGGCAATAAATGGAAAATTAATATTAAAAGAAAAAAACAATTAAGTTAGAAGTAACCTCTGGTCAAAAATGAATGATGATTTCGTCGCAGTCGAGTCAAATGAAAATTAGTTCTTCACATGGTTCTAAGGACTGGGGACCCTTTCAACCAGGTTTTATTCCCAAGTACGATTGCAGGAATGCTATATTTATATATTTTAAAATAGTTTCCTATTCATCCACAATCTTGAATTTTCTTAATTAAAAATTTAAATGGGAGCCATTTTCGGATCTTTTTTTCCGAATATTTTTAAAGTATCGTGTTATATATATATATATATATATATATATATATATATATATATATATATATATATATATATATATATATATATATATATATATATATATATATATATATATATATATATATATATATATATATATATATATATATATATATATATATATATATATATATATATATATATATATATATATATATATATATATATATATATATATATATATATATATATATATATATATATATTTTATGTCTCCTCTGGTGAGCAGAGGCCGGCGACCTACCAAATTTCACCAGAGTTTGGGGAACACTCCGGATCCAGATCAATAATGGCCAACATGACACGATACACGGCGTTTAAAAGTGTGCAAGTTAAAGGAAGTTGGGAAAACAGATAAAGGGAGTGTGTTCCAGACTTTACCAGTAGAGTACATGTAAGATTGAGCATAGCGGTTAAGTCTGGGGCGGAGAGTTGGACAGGGAAAGGATGAGACTGTGTAGAAAGTCGTGTCACACGAGCCCTTCTTAATGGAGGAGGTATGCGACAAGAGAGTTCAGAAGAGCAATGTCTGTTGTAATAGCGATAGTATAGAGAAAGTGATGCAACAATTCGACGGGAAGAAAGAGACTGGAGAGAGTTAGTAAGAGCAGGAGAATTGATGAGACGAAAAGCCCTAGACTCCACCTTTTCTAGAATAGCTGTGTGTGTGCAACCACCCCAAATGTGAGAGGCATACTCCATACAGGGGCGAACAACACCTCTATACAGAGCAAGCAACTGGGGTGGCGTAAAAAAACAACGAAGGCACCTCAGAACACCCAACCTCTTAGAAGCTTGTTTAGAAAGAGAAATAATGTGATCTTTCCAAGAAAGATCACGAGAAAAGGAAACTCCGAGAATATTGAGGACAGATGAAGGTTTCAGTTGAGTGTTTTCGAAGAAGATATCATAGTTCTGTGGAAGATTATGTCGAGTAGAAAGATGGAGGAATTGAGTTTTTGAAGCATTGAAAACGACCATGTTTTCTCTGCCCCAATTTGAAATACGAGAAAGATCAGAGGCCAGTTTCTACAAGGCCATCCTTCTTGAATCTATCAACTGTTGTTGGGAGGGACGTCTTTCAAATTGAAAAGAATAATGAAGGGTGGAGTCATCGGCCTAGGAGTGCATAGGAGACGAAGTAATAGAGAGAAGGTCATTGATGAAAATTAGAAAAAGAGTTGGGGAAATGACGGATCCTTGAGGAACACCACTATTTATAGATTTATAGGAAGAACGGTGGCCGTCAACAACAGCTGCTATAGAACTACCGTAAAAGAAATTAGAGAGAAGATCACAGAGAGAAGAATAGATTCCGAAAGAGGGAAGTTTGGAAATCAAAGCTTTGTGCCAGACTCTATCGAAAGCTTTCGATATGTCTAGGGTCGACAGCGAAAGATTCACCGAAACCCCGAAGAGCGGAGGACCAAGAGTCAGAAAGTAGGGAAAGAAGATCACCAGTAGAACGTTCTTTACGAAAGCCATACTGGCGATCAGAAATAAGATTGGAAGAATTGAGATGTTTCCAAATCTTCCTGTTAAGGATAGATTCGAAAACTTTAGAAAGAACGGAGGTTAAAGAAATTGAACGATAGTTAGAGGGAAGAGAAGGGTCCCCCTTCTTCGGTACAGGTTGAATGAGCGCACGTTTCCAACAAGAAGGGAAGATCGAAGTAAGAAGGCAAAGACGAAATAGTTTACCAAGGCAGGGTGCAAGCTCAGAAGCAAAAGTTTTGAGAACCGCAGGAGGAATACCATCAGGACCATACGCCTTCTTAGTGTTAAGCTCAGAGAGAGCAGAAATGACATCTTTAGAAGAAATTACAATGTTTAGGA
>SEYY01022842.1:0-15000 GCA_009176605.1 Armadillidium nasatum | reverse complement strand
CTCATTTTTTTGAAAACTTTACTTAGATCTTTCTTGAACATCCTCTTTTTTATTTCTACTCATTTTCGTATCTTTTCAGTTCTTAGATTCTTCCGACCATTGTGTGAGATAATCTGCCAAGATTTCTTATTCTTTCTTAATTAAACATCTTCTCAACTTTGCTTTTCGCTATTCATGTTCGAACTCCTTTCTCAAACAGTGCTTGTAACCCAATCTCACTTCTTAGGTTTCCTATTTGCTTTTAAAATCCAAATTTCCAAGGTGGCATTTTGTTTTCCTTACTTTCTGCTGATCTTTCCTGTTCTTGGATAATTTATATTCCCACTGTGTTTGACACTGCCCTACTTGATAGATGATATGATCTGTTTACTTCCGTGTGAGGGGATAGCAGTCTTCGTAGTACTGTTAGCTATACCAATATATTTATTCAATTTCTTCTAGTTTGTCATTTTCTCTTTTATTTATTACATTATTATCATAATTCATTTTTGGATTTCTTCCCACTAAGACGTCTTCGTCCCTTTATTTCTTTATCAGAATAATAATTTTATGAGGTTTCTATTAATATAATTCATAGGTGGAATTTTTTCTCTAAATTCCTCTTGAGTTAAGTTCAATTTATCGTTTTCTCCACTGACTATAAATCTGAATTAGTTTTTTTTCATAAGTTTCAGATTTTCCTTTTTCGTGTTCCTTTTCTTTCTCAGTGATTGTGTTGTTGAGATTTGCTTCTTCTTCAGTTTGTTTTGGTATTTTAATTTATTATTTGTTTTTGATTATTTCCATGCTTAATTAATTAAGCATGTGAGCTTTTAAGTTGCCATTGTAATTATTTTCAAAACTATATTTAAATTACTTGATAATTCTAATTTAAACCTGTCACATCTCAATGCTTTAGCAAATGTACTTATATCTTATATCACATTCATAGTTACACTCACAATATTTAATTTTTTTTATAACTCCTTTTGAGGACTTTTATGGGGTCATTCGGGATCTGACCTCAATCCTTAAAATGACCTCACATTTTCTTTCCTTTGATGTCTTCTACAGGTATCTCAATACCATCTTTAGATACTTATACTTCTTTTTATCACATCCATTTTCGGTTCCACTGTAGAAACCTGTATTTTTAACTTTTCTAGATGTTTTATAAGACTTTTTTTAATTATTCCCGTCGCTCCCACAATTTTCTTGTTTGTTGTGTATGAATATATTTGATTGGATTATGAGCGTCTGTTGGGTTATTGTAATCGTACAGAATTAATACACTATTGTTTTCTTCTATATTATTATGGTTGTATTCTTGGTGGTTGTTGGTATTCAGTGGTATATCAAGTTTTTTACACAACCTGAAATAGATAAACCGTTATATGCTGTTATGTCTTTCTGTGTACAACCCCCTTAGTAACAAAGCCTCACATCCCGACAATATGTAGCTCACAGATTCCGACCAATTACTGGAAAACCTGCATTTATCTGATATTCGTTCTCCTTCAATATGTTTTTTGAACCTGTTGGTCCTGAACGCCTGATCTTGGGCCGCCAAAATAGCTCGCTCAACTTCAGATCTTAGCCTTCCTTTAATTACAACCTCACTTAATCTATATGTGTCTATAAATACTTCATCCAATACATTTTTATGAAATTTACTTCTCTCTTCTCTTTATATAGCTCTTTGATGTTTTTATCTTTTTTTCTAGTGTTTCATTACTTATAATCTTTTTTTCCTCTTCACTTATGTTTCTATCTCTTAAAAAATCATTCATTGTCATTATTATTGATGTTTATGATGGTTTTAAACTTTCATGCTCGTACACCCATCTTAGAGACTATATATATATATATATATATATATATATATATATATATATATATATATATATATATATATATATATATATATATATATATATATATATATATATATATATATATATATGTGTGTGTGTGTGTGTGTGTGTGTGTGTGAGTATGTTTAGAGGCGCCTCAAGAAGAATTTCAGATCATTATTTGGTGTTATTTAAAATTGGTATAAGCGGAGGATGGAGGAGAAATGGGGGTGTGAAAAATTGAAAAAAAATAGAATAGGAGGGAGTAGGGGAGCAATTCAAAAGAGATTTTATTTTAAGATAGGATGATATAAGAGCGAGTGCGGTTGGGGGAGTGGAGAAGGAGTGGGGAATGTTTAGTGAATCACTAGTAGAAAGTTCTAGAAATATTTTTTGGGTGAGAGAGATTAGAGGGAAGTGTTAATTAAAGAAATGTAAGTGAATGATGGTGTGAGGAGGTGAACATAGCAGTAATGAATAAAAAGGAAACCTTTAAAAAATATTTAGATACAAAAAAGTTGGAGGATTTCGAAGTTTATAAAGAAGAAAAAGAGGAGAGCCAAAAGGGAAGTAAAAAGGACGAAAGAAAGATCATATGCAAGAAGGGGTAATAAAATTGTGGATGGATTTTGAGAAAGGAATTAGATGTTTTTGAAGGATGTGAATATAGGGTAAGGTATAAAAGGGAGGTAAGGAGAAGGGAAATTAAGGGTATTGACTGAGAAATAAGACAGGAAGAATGGGAAGTTGGGGAAAAGATAGATATATTACTTTAATAAGTTACTGAATGTGAGAAACATGAGAAGAGAGGCTGAGGCGGTGAAGAGAGATATGGGAGTGTTGTCAGGAAAGGATGAGAAGGGAATCTCGCTTGAAGAAATAGGGAAAAGCACTGAGGAAAGTTAGAAGAGGTAAATCTACAGGTTTAGTTGGAATAAGTGGAAAGATGTTGGATCGGGGGTAAGTGTGGTAGAATGGTTGGCAAGATTATTTAATTTATGTCGTGCAACGGGTTTGATTCCTCAGGATTCGCAAGATGCTTTTTGATCTTTTTGTATTAAGGAAAGTGTGATAAATTTGAGTATGGATGTTACAAGAGTGTAATTTACCAAGCGTAGTGGGAAAAGTGTATGGAAGAATTTTAATAAATATGATAGGGATTGATAAGTTAATAGAAGAACATGGGTGTTCTAGAGAAGATAGGGGTTTATGGATCAGGTTTATACTCTAAGAATGACTGAAAAGAAAAAAGTAGAGATGGAAGGATGTGTTCATGTGTTTTATGGATCTAGAGAAAGCTTACAATAGGGTAGACAGAAAGAAGTAAACTATGGGAGATTTTGAGTGAGTATGGAAATGATGAGAGGGTAAGGGAAGGTATTAGAGCATTGTACAGGAATAGCAGAGCTTGTGTGAGAGTTAATATAAAAGAGACTGAGCTCTTTGATGTAAATAATAGATTGAGGCAGGGTTGTGTAATGTCTCTTAGGTTGTTTAATTTATTTACTTAAAAGTGTGGTGAGAAAAATGGATAGAAAGGGAGAGGGGTTAGAATGAGGGATCAACAAGGTATTTGAGATGATAATGTGTTACTGTATGCCGATGATGTTGTACTTTTAGTCAAGAGAAGTGAAGGTGGGGATGTTTGAGAGATAGTGTATACCAATCGTCATGTATGTGAGCAAAGTATAGAGATTGACTGCGGGGAAAAGGAAAAAATATTTAAATATTCTGAATGAAAGGTCTGAGGGCGGTTTGCGGTATTCGTAGAAGGGATAGAGTCAGGAATGCCAGAATAAAGGAAATGTGAGGTTAGAGAAGGATCTTAGTTGGAAGAGAATGAATGAAGAGAAACTAGTAAAAAAGATGTTTGTATCAGAAATAGAGGGTGTGAGAGCTCAGGGGGAGACCGATAGGAGGTTGGATGACTGGTGTCAAAGAATTGCTAAAAGACAGAGGGATGACCTGGGAAGAGGGTGTGCTACAGACGGAGGATAAGAAGGAATATAAAAGATTGGTGATGGGCGAGCGTGGCAATTGAATTCGGTCTGTGATAGACACCACCTAAAGATTGGGGGAAAGTTTGTAATGAATATATATATATATATATATATATATATATATATATATATATATATATATATATATATATATATATATATATATATATATATATATATATATATATATATATATATATATATATATATATATATATATATATATATATATATATATATATATATATATATATATATATATAAAATTTGGTATTTTTTTTGCTGAAATTTTTATCTGTTTGGCTTAATAAAGATGCCTGCAAAATATCAACTCCTTTTTATGAAATATTTTCCCCTTAAATGAGAATAAAATAATGAGCATAAAATAAGTTATGTGAGATTTTAACATTAGATTTGCAAGTCATATTATTTAAATATTTACTTTAACATAATGGATTAGTTACATTATTTAAATTGAGGAAGTGGTCCTCATATATATATATATATATATATATATATATATATATATATATATATATATATATATATATATATATATATATATATATATATATATATATATATATATATATATATATATATATATATATATATATATATTGAATATATATCTAGGGTGAGTATTGTTGATTTGACAGCGGAAGATATTCAATTGTCCCTGGCAATCACTGAAGATTTGATTCAAAAGTCACTTTATAAAATAAAACTATAGGCCAAGATTTGAAGAGATAAGAAGGAAGGTTCGAGGCAAGTTAGAGAGTTCTTTTAAAGAGAAAACACAAAATGAAAAGTGATGCAACGAGTCTTATTTCTATCTGTAACAGGTGTAGTAGGAGCAGAAGAAATATTAATGCAAAAGTTGAGAGAATGTCTAAGTAAGTGTTCTAATATAGACAAGAGTTTCAATGAATATTGAAGAGTTTTATTTTATTATTTGTATAAAATTTAATTTTTTTCAGAAAGCGAATTCTCATACTACAAATAACTATGGTATAAAATCCTCCAAGTTAAATTAGAGATCAGATTGAGTTTTTAAAATTTTATAAATATTAAATTAGTATTACTGGAGTTCTAAAATTTCTAAGTAAAATTTTCAGAGTTAAAAATTCTGGGAAATAAAATTCTGAAACATTGATTTAAGTATATCAAAAATTCTAAATCTGAAATAAAGTAAATTTAATTTCTGAAATATTGAAATATTGAAATAAGAATATGAAAGAGTAAATAATGAAAATATAAAAGATTTAAAGAATTTATATAATTAGAGTAAGTAATTTCAGAATTAAAATTTCTCAAAAATGAAAAGAATATTTTTAAATTTTAGAACGAAAATTTTGAAGTAAATTTTGAAAATTGTTGAAAATGTTGTAAAAAAATGTTAAGAAGCGGTGAAGATTTTTTAAATTATAAGTAGTGAATGAAAAGTAGAGTTGATTAATGTTATAAATTTTGGACAATCAGAAATCCATATTTTTGCTGCCGAAAAAGTAAAATAAATTTAAAATAGCTTCGTAAATAACAAAGGCTTATTTTAATAATCACAAATATTTTTATATTTGTCTTTATGTATTTTTTTAATAAAAGTTTTACGGAAAAAACGATAATATTTGTTCAAAAAATTGCTTAATTAATGACGTGGTAAGCTTGCATGTTTAAAATAGGCGACTTTCTAGGACGAACCTTGGACGAATTTCATTAGAAAACAGTCGTTAATTTTGAATTTAAATTCGTATTCAAAAGAGGCTTTTTCCCGTTTGTCTATGAATCTACCTATCCATCTGACCTACTGTATATACGTTAGTATATATATTTATACTGTGAGTTTAAGAGACAATATATTATTAAGGTTTGAAATTAAAGTTGAAAATTAGGAAAAATGTGGAATGATATAAACTGATATGAAATTAAGACAAGGAAAACAGTATTAGGCATTACGAAAAATATGAACAATTCATAACAGATATGAACAATGTACATGTGAGCAATGTACAACACATATGAACAATGTACAACATATGTGAACAATGTACATGTGAGCAATGTACAACACATCTGAACAATGTACACAATGTACATGTGAGCAATGTATAACAGATATAAAAACTGCACAATGAATATGAACAATGTACATATGAGCAATGTACAACATATATAAACAATGCACAATGGATATGAATCAACAATGTACATGTGAGCAATGTACGTCAGATATGAATAATGTACAATTTGTTGTAAATAAGAATTGCTTGTAGATAATAATTATGAATGTGTTGTTGGACTTTTAATAGTAATGAACATTGAATAATGACAAACAATAATTACAGTAAATAAGAGTACTGAAATGTAAATTGTACCTAAATGTAAATTCAGCTAAAGTGTAAGTTAAAGATATAAGATGTTATAGATATAATTTGAAATTAATATAAAATAAAGTTGAAAATGCCAATATCTAAATTTAAATTTACAATTAAGTTTATCTTTATAATAATTTGAGAACTTTATTGTACATAAAAAACACCGAATTGGACAGCCTTCACCTCAAAATTTTTAGTTAAATTAAAATTTAAATAAAAATTTTTATTAAAATATTAGAAAGAGCAAAAATTATTCAAAATTGACGCAAAAGAAAAAACCTTCAGTATTTCTTCACTCCACCCCAGTTGCTTGCTCTGTATAGGGGTGTTGTTCGCCCCTGTATGGAGTATGCGTCACACATCTGGGGTGGTTCCACTCACACAGCTCTCCTGTCCTGGACAAAATGGAGTCAAGGGCTTTTCGTCTTAACAACTCTCCTGCTCTTATTGATTATCTCCAATCTCTTTGAGCCCGTCGAATTGTTGCGTCACTCTCTCTATACTATCGCTATTACAATGAACACTGCTCTTCTGAACTCTCTCGTCGCATACCTCCTGCACTGAGAAGGGCTCCGTGCGACTCGACTTTCTACACAGTCTCATCCTTTCTTTATCCAACTCTCTGACCAAAGACTTAACCGCTATGCTCTGTCCTACATGTATTCTACTGGTAAAGACTAGAACACACTCCCTTCTTCTATTTTGCCAACTTCTTATGACTTACACACCTTCAAACATCGTGTATCAGGTCATGTCGGCCTTTAATTTGACCAGGCTTCCGTCGTTCCCCCTAACTCTGGTTGAATTTTAGTAGGCCTCTGGCCTTTGCCCACCAGTGTTAATATAATATATATATATATATATATATATATATATATATATATATATATATATATATATATATATATATATATATATATATATATATATATATATATATATATATATATATATATATATATATATATATATATATATATATATATATATATATATATATATATATATATATATATATATATATATATATATATATATATATATATATATATTATTTTTTATTTTACCTCTGGTGGGCAAAGGCCAGAGGTCTACCAATATTCCACCAGAGTTAGATGAAAAGTCGGAAACATGGTCCAAGTAAAGGCCGACAAGACCTTATTCACGGCGTTTGAAGGTAGCTAAGTCATAGGAAGTTGGGAAAATAGATGAAGAAAGTGTGTTCCAGACTTTACCAGTAGAGTGCATGTAAGATCGAGCATAGCGGTTAAGTCTGAGGTCAGAGAGTTGGATAGAGAAAGGATGAAACTGTGTAGAAAGACAAGTCGCACGAACCCTTCTCAGTGGAGGAGGTATACGACGAGAGAGTTCAGAAGAGCAGTGTCCATTGTAATAGCGATAGCAAAGAGAGAGTGACACAACATTTCGACGGGCAGAAACAGATTGGAGAGAATTAGTGAGAGCAGGAGAGTTGATAAGGCGAAAAGCTCTAGACTCCACGTTTTCCAGGAGAGCTGTATGAGTGGAACCACCCCAGATGTGTGACGCATACTCCATACAATGGCGAACAACACCCCTATACCGAGCAAGCAACAGGGGTGGTGTGAAGAAATACTGAAAGCTACTCAGAACACCCAACCTCTTAGAAGCTTGTTTAGAAAGAGAGGTAATGTGATCTTTCCAAGAAAGATCACGAGAAAAAGAAACACCGAGAATATTAAGGAGAGATGAAGGTTTGAGTTGCGTGTTTTCGAAGAAGATATCGTAGTTGTGTGGATGATTGTTGCGAGTAGAGAGATGGAGGAATTGGGTTTTTGAGGCATTGAAAACAACCATGTTTTCTCTGCCCTAATTTGAAATGAGAGATAGATCAGAGGTTAGTTGCTCCAAGGACACCCTCCTTGCTTCTATTAACTGTTGCTGGGATTGACGCCTTTCAAAATGAAAAGAGTAATGAAGGGTGGAGTCATCAGCATAGGAGTGGATAGGAGAAGAAGTAATAATGAAAAGGTCATTAATGGAAAGCAGAAAAAGTGTTGGGGATAGGACAGATCCTTGAGGAACACCACTATTAATAGATTTATAGGATGAACGGTGGCCGTCTACAACAGCTGCTATAGAACGACCAGAAAGGAAATCAGAGAGAAGATCACAGAGAGAAGGATAGATTCCGAAAGAGGGAAGTTTGGAAATCAAAGCTTTGTGCCAGACTCTATCGATAGCCTTCGATATGTCTAGCGCCACAGCGAAAGATTCACCGAAATGCAGAAGAGCATATATATATATATATATATATATATATATATATATATATATATATATATATATATATATATATATATATATATATATATATATATATATATATATATATATATATATATATATATATATATATTTAAAGTTAAATTGTTTGTATTCGAAATTAGGAATTTTTAAAATATTTTTATAAAAATAAATGGTGGGATAAATTATCAATTAAACATAACCTAAAACATAAAACGTAATATGTGATTGGCTCTTTTATTCTCGCTATATGGATAAAACATATTCTTTTCTTGTTTGACGTAAATTATCAGACGAATGCCTGACATAATCGGGAGAATATTATTTTTAACAACACAATTTGCTATTAACTCTTGGAAAAACGTTTATACGGCTTGCCACATGTAATTTTCCCAGAGTTATTGGTTTAGAATACTGTGAAATAAATACATTTTGAAGATACTATATATAACGATGTTAGGTTAGAAGGACAGGCAATATGACAGCGAACGAACTAAGCTATTAACATTCGAAAGAATAGTAGATGAGATGCCTACGATTTCGTCGGATTAATATATGTTCATTGCGTAAATAGTAATTTACTTTAAAATTCTTAAACATCTGTTCTCTCGAAAAGATTTATCCCGATATAGCGAATAGTAATACACTTTTCGGTAAATGTAACAAAACATCGCTACAATCTATGATGGAAATTATAGTTTACTCATATATATATATATATATATATATATATATATATTATATATATATATATATATATATATATATATATATATATATATATATATATATATATATATATATATATATATATATATATTATATATATATATATATATATATATAGGCACAAGCTCAAATGGGGAAACCCTCTCTGAAAAAAATGGGAAATACCCCAAATCGTAGAAAAGGAAAAGTGGTCGACAATATCATCATCACTCACGGGTCGGAGGGTACGGGGGGCAGAGCCTCCCGTAGACATATGCTGGGTATAACACCCAATTTAAGTTTTTTAGTTCATCAATTGTCGTAAAAAAGCATTTTTTTAAACATCTTACTTTGAACCACAGTAAAAATTTTGTGGATCCTCAAACTGGAGCTTACACCCAAAATATAGAGGCTACATGGAGTGTACTTAAATATAAAAATTAAAAAAATATATTTATATATGTATATATATTTTTTTTTATTATTTTCCATTTTTTTTTTCAGAGAGTTTCCCCATTTGAGCTTGAACCTATATATATATATATATATATATATATATATATATATATATATATATATATATATATATATATATATATATATATATATATATATATATATATATATATATATATATATATATATATATATATATATATATATATATATATATATATATATATATATATATATATATATATATATATATATATATATATATATATATATATATATATATATATATATATATATATATATATATATATATATATATATATATATATATATATATATATATATATATATATATATATATATATATATATATATATATGAGTGAGTATGTGCGTGCTTGTGTGTATGTAATTATATCGGTTCCAAATATTATGTTACCCTAAAATACTGTAGATTTTACACTGTGATCAATGGGCGTACCTAAAATATCTTGTTGAAAAATGATTGGATGAAAATTTAGTCTTAAAATTAGACCCATGTTACTCTGAAAAATGACCGACCCAAGCACACCCAAGCACAGTCGATTACTTCTGTCCACGATAGTACATTACCTATTTAAAAAAGTTAAAATGGCGAATTAAAACCACTGTGTGATGATTGGAAGGGAGCTTTTAAATATTCCTCCTCGTCTAACAATCAATTCATCATTACTTGGTAGTTGGCTGCTTCTTGTAATGAAGTTATTGTCATCATGATTTCGCTTCGAACTTGTTCTGGTATACGGTTCTCTTTCATCAATTTCTGCAAAAGTTGCAGTCTCTTCTCTGATTTTTACACTTTCTCTAACTCTATTCTCTTTTTAAAAAACTCATCTCAGGTATTTCAGTACTCAGAGAGCAAATCTCTTACCGCCTACACTATTCAAACTCTTTATTATCCTGGATTATCCTTACACTATCTTATCTTAGGGTCCTGTCTTATTACTTCAAAACTTCCAAAAGAACCACCCCACCTTCGGCTAAGGCGCGTTTTTGGCTCTTCAGAGAGTACAACTGGTCTGACTTTTGATCATAATTCTCTAATTTCCCTCGGAATGATTACTGATTCCGTAGGAGAGATCTCTTTGATTGCGTTAAGAGTATAACCGAAGAAATTATTCATCCCAGAGATCTTCAATAATTTACATCGAGTAATAAGACATCTAAAGAAGAGAAAGAAAGAGTCTTATGATGTTTATCTGTTTTGTAGAATTTTGATAATGAGCTGAAAGAGACAATTCAAGGAAAGAAAAAGTTCTTTCGTCAGGTACACCCCCTGACGTTAATTAAAGACAAGTCTATAGCAGTCTAATTTAAACCACAAAAAATGTTCGAGATGAATTCTTTAGACTGAAAAGTCTTAAAACAAGTACTAAAATCCTATAAAGAATAAAATAATAAAATAAGATGGTAAATATCAAAGAGTTATTGAAGTAATACTCCGGTATTCCCAATGATTATTCGTCAGACCATGGTACGAGAAAGTTAGGCATGCGTTATTCTATTATTCCACATTTCGAGCCTCTATTTTAAAAATAAAAGTAAAAATATTTAATTTTGAGGATGTGATCTTATTCTAATAAAAATTTGACCACTGAGTGAGGATTTTATTCGAGTTTCCTTTATGCATTGCTTATAACATGCCTTGAAGTACCACACAGCTGTGGAATGCGCTCTCCTTCTGTGTAACTAATTGTGCTTCACAAAAAAATTGTTCTGCACACCTTTCAATATGATGATTAATTATTATTATTATTATTATTATTATTATTATTATTATTATTATTATTATTATTATTATTATTATTATTATTATTATTATTATTATTATTATTATTATTATTATTATTATTATTATTATTATTATTATTATTATTATTATTATTATTATTATTATTATTATTATTATTATTATTATTATTATTATTATTATATATCATTTTTATTATTATTATTATTATTATAATATTATTATTATTATTAATATTATTATTATTATTATTAATTTTTTTTTTTTTTTTTTTTTTTTTTTTTTTTTTTTTGAATTTGAATTTGTAAATTTTATTCTGAAAAGAACAAAACGAGTTCGAGAATGTGACAGAAGGTCCTATTCAACTAAATACAATATTAAGAATTTGTTGGATCTACATTTCTCTCAAAAGGATTTTAAGTGAAATTTAAAACTTATTTAAACAAAAAATTCCATTGAAATTTATGAAAATAAATTTGAAAAATATAATGTGAGGCGTGGGATAGTGTTATTATATAATTTAACATCATAATATGGAAAAGAATCAGATTCCTGCATCATATTATCTGTGTCGTTCCAATATTTTAGGTAACTGACAATCAAAAATGTTAAGTGAAATGGAAAACTCATTTAAACGAAAAATTCCATTGAAATTCAATTAAAATAAGTTTGAAAAATATAATGTGAGGCGTGGGATAGTGTTATTATATAATTTAACATCATAATATAGAAAAGAATCAGATTCCTGCATCATATTATCTGTGTCGTTCCAATATTTTAGGTAATTGACAATCAAAAATGTTAAGTGAAATGGAAAACTCATTTAAACGAAAAATTCCATTGAAATTCATGAAAATAAATTTGAAAAATATAATGTGAGGCGTTTTATAGTGTTATTAAATAATTTAACATCATAATATGGAAAAGAATCAGATTCCTGCATCATATTATCTTTGTCGTTCCAATATTTTAGGTAACTTACAACCAGAAATGTTAAGTGAAATTTAAAACTCATTTAAACGTAATATTTAATTGAAATTCACTAAAATTATGTTTGAAAAATATAATGTGAGGCGTTGGATTTTGTTATTATATAAATTAACATCATAATATGGAAAAGAATCAGATTCCTGCATCATATTATCTGTGTCGTTCCAATATTTTAGGTAACTGACAATCAAATATGTAAAGTGAAATTTAAAAGTCATTTAAACGTAATATTCCATTGAAATTCATTAAAATAAGTTTAAAAATTTGTAACGTGAGGTGTAGAATAGTGTTATTATATAATTTAACATCATAATATGAAAAAGAATCAGATTCCTGTATCATATTATCTGTGTCGTTCAAATATTTTAGGTAACTGACAATCAAAAATGTTAAGTGAAATGGAAAACTCATTTAAACGTAATATTCCATTGAAATTCATTAAAATAAGTTTGAAAAATATAATGTGAGGCGTGGGATAGTGTTATTATATAATTTAACATCATAATATGGAAAAGAATCAGATTCCTGCATCATATTATCTGTGTCGTTCTAATATTTTTAGGTAACTGACAATCAAAAATGTTAAGTGAAATGGAAAACTCATTTAAACGTAAATATTCCATTGAAATTCATTAAAATAAGTTTGAAAAATATAATGTGAGGCGTGGGATAGTGTTATTATATAATTTAACATCATAATATGGAAAAGAATCAGATTCCTGCATCATATTATCTGTGTCGTTCTAATATTTTAGGTAACTGACAATCAAAAATGTTAAGTGAAATGGAAAACTCATTTAAACGTAATATTCCATTGAAATTCATTAAAATAAGTTTGAAAAATATAATGTGAGGCGTAGGATAGTGTTATTATATAATTTAACATCATAATATGGAAAAGAATCAGATTCCTGCATCATATTATCTGTGTCGTTCTAATATTTTTGGTAACTGACAATCAAAAATGTTAATTAAGTGAAATGGAAAACTCATTTAAATGTAATATTCCATTGAAATTCATTAAAATAAGTTTGAAAAATATAATGTGAGGCGTGGGATAGTGTTATTAAATAATTTAACATCATAATATGGAAAAGAATCAGATTCCTGTATCATATTATCTGTGTCGTTCTAATATTTTAGGTAACTGACAATCAAAAATGTTAAGTGAAATGGAAAACTCATTTAAACGTAATATTCCATTGAAATTCATTAAAATAAGTTTGAAAAATATAATGTGAGGCGTGGGATAGTGTTATTATATAATTTAACATCATAATATGGAAAAGAATCAGATTCCTGCATCATATTATCTGTGTCGTTCTAATATTTTAGGTAACTGACAATCAAAAATGTTAAGTGAAATGGAAAACTCATTTAAACGTAATATTCCATTGAAATTCATTAAAATAAGTTTGAAAAATATAATATGAGGCGTGGGATAGTGTTATTATATAATTTAACATCATAATATGGAAAAGAATCAGATTCCTGCATCATATTATCTGTGTCGTTCCAATTTTTAGGTAACTGATAATCAAAAATGTTGAGTGAAATGGAAAACTCATTTAAACGAAAATTGTTATTGAAATTATTGGACGAAAATAAATTTTAAAATATAATTGAGGCGTTGGATAGTGTTATTATATAATTTAACATCATAATATGGAAAAGAATCAGATTCCTGCATCATATTATCTGTGTCGTTCCAATATTTTAGGTAACTGACAATCAAAAATGTTAAGTGAAATGGAAAACTCATTTAAACGTAATATTCCATTGAAATTCATTAAAATAAGTTTGAAAAATATAATGTGAGGCGTTGGATAGTGTTATTAAATAATTTAACATCATAATATGGAAAAGAATCAGATTCCTGCAATCATATTATCTGTGTCGTTCTAATATTTTAGGTAACTGACAATCAAAAATGTTAAGTGAAATGGAAAACTCATTTAAACGTAATATTCCATTGAAATTCATTAAAATAAGTTTGAAAAATATAATGTGAGGCGTGGGATAGTGTTATTATATAATTTAACATCATAATATGGAAAAGAATCAGATTCCTGCATCATATTATCTGTGTCGCTCTAATATTTTAGGTAACTGACAATCAAAAATGTTAATTAAGTGAAATGGAAAACTCATTTAAATGTAATATTCCATTGAAATTCATTAAAATAAGTTTGAAAAATATAATGTGAGGGTAGGATAGTGTTATTAAATAATTTAACATCATAATATGAAAACGAATCATTTTCCTGTATCATATTATCTGTGTCGTTCTAATATTTTAGGTAACTGACAATCAAAAATGTTAAGTGAAATGGAAAACTCATTTAAACGTAATATTCCATTGAAATTCATTAAAATAAGTTTGAAAAATATAATGTGAGGCGTATGATAGTGTTATTATATAATTTAACATCATAATATGGAAAAGAATCAGATTCCTGCATCATATTATCTGTGTCGTTCTAATATTTTAGGTAACTGACAATAAAAAATGTTAAGTGAAATGGAAAACTCATTTAAACGTAATATTCCATTGAAATTCATTAA
>SEYY01022841.1:37500-55000 GCA_009176605.1 Armadillidium nasatum | reverse complement strand
AAATAAGATTAGTTCTCGGAAAGCTTGCTGATATTATTATTTAAAAATATGATTAGTTCTTCGAGTTTTAGATGTCGAAAAGTTTTCAATTACTTTTTCATTGAAATCTGGTATTTTACAACCATTTCGCTCTCTATTGAAAACATCGCTAATACATGGTACTACATTTAATAGTTTTTATTCTATTCAAAGTCGAGAAACATCTCTCTGCTTCAGACGTTGTCATCGGAGTTGTAATTGCTTTCATATAAATAATGTTTTAAAAGCACACTGTCATATTACACCAAATTATATAAATTTCACATTTTTTTACACTATTCTTACTCAATCGCTAAATTTATCTTCCTTCAAAATTGGAAAAATTTATCTCACAAAAACAGACTTGCCAAACGTACGTCTTTCAACATAAAAAAACAATTATTACGTACGTATTAAAATTATTATAAGATTTTTTTCTATTCCCAATTATTCTTACTTAAAATTCTGCAAGGATTACAAAAATGTTAGCCTTTTTAATGTACTTTTAATAGTTTTTGTAATATTTAAGTATGTAGAAGTGCATCTGGCATAATGTTATATATATATATATATATATATATATATATATATATATATATATATATATATATATATATATATATATATATATATATATATATATATATATATATATATATATATATATATCGAACAAGAAAAAAAAAACAAAACATAAAACTTGTAATTTTTCTTCCACAATTAAAAAAACACCCTCCGTCGAGATGAGACTTTAAACAACTGTCGTAAGTTGCTACATATTACGGTGGTTGCTATTTCAGTCTTATTAGGGCAGAAATTTTACAGCCCATTTTTTAAAAAATGGCAATGCTTGAAAAATAATATCGTACCCAAAAATTTGAAGATGCCAAATGCATTTACTTCTTATTTTCTTTAATGATTTATACTTTTTATGTATTAAGTTGTTAAAAAATGAATTTAAATCACTTTTCTCTGACAAAAATTTCATATTTATATCAACATCCTACGCCTGGTATTTTTAATTTGGAGGGGCTGCAGCCCCGGAGCCCATAATGACGAGCCGCCACTGCTTTAGAGTTGAGACGCTAAAACTAAATGTCTTAAATATTTATCTTAATAATATAATAATAAATATTAAATAACAACACAGAACCAAAAAATAATTTTAGAACTAATATAATATCGTTTACTCTTTTTCTTTAAAATTTAAAATTGAAATACAGTGAATTGGTTCTATTAGTCTCATTTTCGACATTTTTAGATATATTTATAAAAAGTTTAAAATAGTTTGTACTTTTTTTAAAAATTATAATTTGAATGACTCTTAATCAAGCTAATTAACTAATTATATTTCCTTTTTTACTATATTTAGTTATTACTCATTACTTAGGCGAATAAGCCTACTAAAAAGAAACAAAATTTGACTTCTAGTTAAAAACATTAAAAAATTAAAAAATAAATATATGATTTTTTTTTCATTTAATTTATATATAAAAAAAAAAAAAAAAAAAAATCACCAACCTTGGTATTCGTTACTGTTTTACAGTTAACTTTTTAACAATCGATAGTTTAACAATTAAAAATCATTTCATTTCACTCCATCATTGCTTCAACACATGTTATTATTAGTTTGAAGATAAGACCAGGTTTTCCTTAGAAACTGTAAAAAGAGTTATTGCTTTGAAATATATTTTATGTTTGACGTCATATAAATATGATTGTTTTCCAATTTACGTTTGTATGTTTATGCATGAAAATACTAAGAATGGAAAGAGGCTTTTTTTATATATACCAATTCTCCAAGAATATCTTTCGACCATTAAATTTACTCATTCCAAGCAATAACACAGAATAATATTACGAACCTGCAGCTTACTAACAAAAGTTAACTCTCATTTTAATTTAATGCAACCACAATCATTACACCAAATTCATTGCATTCATTATATCAATTTAAAGTTCATTTTGAAATTAAAAAAGTTTTTTTTTGCGTTATAAGTGTTTAATTTAAGATATTCTAGTGGCAAAGGAGGAAGCTTTGTTGAAACCAATGAGAGTAGAAAAGATTCATAAATCAGAGTAAGAAAGATTCAGACTATTATCAAAACTGAACGTAGTAAACATGTCCATGAAGTACGACGACTGAAATCTTGTATAAATTAAAGTTGTAGATAATTACAGAAGAAATTAGGTTCTAAAATTACAAGTAGAATATTTGGAAGAATAATCTTAGCTGTTATCTTGAGTCAGAAATTTGAAAAAAGAAGAGATGAGATTGTCTGGTAAGACGAAAAGCCGTATTAAATTGAGCTCCCTTCAGAAAGAGAACTCAGTCTTCTAAAAGGTTCTGAAAAACTGAAAATAGTCAGGTTTAGTGTGGGAGTTTATAAGATGAAATGAATAAACCTTTTTCTTTTTAAGAAGAGGCATGTTTGTGCTTTCTTATTCAATTGGGGTGGTGTGAAAGAAAAATCTAAAGGCACCTTAGAATTCCTTCCCTCTTATAAATTGTTTAGTAATAGACACAAAATTAACTTTACCAAATCTTAAGCCCCAAAACAACCTTCTATCCAGAACAACCTTGAGCAGTTAGTGCATCTCCCTACCCGTATCCCTGACCACCTTGGTGTTGAACCCAAATACTTGATTTTTTCCTAACTTCTTATCCTTCTCCTTACACTGCTAAACTCTTTTGCTCTGGGTTCATCCGATCACCTTCCAATCTCTGTATCTTACCTGTCTCTTCAAGTCTTCCACAAGAACGGTCCTCGCCTTCGGTAAGGAGACGTTTGTGGCATTTCGGTGCTACTAACTGGTCTGACTTTCGGTTGTGCTTTTCTAATTTTCTATGGAATGATTACTGTTTTATTAGTTTCCGTGGGAGTTTACAAGACGTCATTTAAGTATGAGTGTGCAGAGAGCATAACCTAGGTGATTCTCTTTGGCATGAAAGCGTATATTCCATTTTCTTTCCCTTCTATTAAATCTAAAGAGCCTTGGCTTAACTCGGCTGTTTTTGCGCTATCCGCTGCATGGATGCTGCCTTCAGGGATTACCGTCGTCTTCAAGCTCCAGAAACTCACGCAACTTATATTTCATCCCGGAATCGTGCAAAATCTATTCTTCGTAACACTAAAAACTCTTTCCTCGGTAGAAAATGCAAAAATCTTTCTGGTTCCTCTTCACGCTCTTTCTGACATTTTGCAAAAAGTGTCAACTCTAACTTTGCTTCTTCCTCTTTCCCTCCTCTAGTATCTTCTGACGGTTTAACTGCCGTTTTTCCTTCCTCTAAAGCTGAACTCTTCGCTCAAACTTTTGCCTCTAATTCAACATTGTACGATTCCGGAGCTGTTCCTACTTCTTCAAACCCCTCCAACTCATTTATGCCTAAAATTGTACATCTTCTAAAGACGTCATTTCTGCTCTCTCTGAGCTTAAAACTAAGAAGGCGTATGGTCCTGACGGTATCCTTTCTGTGGTTCTCAAAACTTGTGCTTCCGAGCTTGCACCTTGCCTTGGTATACTTTTTCGTCTATGTCTTTTTACTTCAACTTCCCTTCTTGCTGGAAACGTGCGCTCATTCAGCCTGTGCAGAAGAAGGGGGACCCATCTCAACCCTCTAACTACCGTCCAATTTCTTTAACCTCCATTCTTCCTAAAGTTTTCGAATGTATCCTTAACAGGAAAATTTGGAAACATCTCAATTCTTCTAATCATATCTCTGATCGTCAGTATGGTTTTGTTAAGAAACGCTCTACTGGTGATCTTCTTTCCTTTCTCTCTGACTCTTGGTCCTCCGCTCTTCGACATTTCTGTGAATCTTTTCTGTCGCGCTGGACATATCGAAAGCTTTCGATAGAGTCTGGCACAAAGCTTTGATCTCAAAACATCCCTCTTTCGGAATCTGTCATTCTCTCTGTGACTTTCTCTCTGATTTCCTTTCTGGTCGTTCTATAGCTGCTTGTTGCAGACGACCACCGTTCATCCTATAAATCTATTAATTGTAGTGTTCCTAAAGAATCTGTCCTATCCCCAAAACCTTTTCTTCTTTTCAATTATAATCTTTTCTCTATAACTTCATCTCCTATGCACTCCTAATCCGATGACTCCACCCTTCATTACTCTTTGAAATTTGAAAAACAGCAGTTAATAGACGCAAGGAGGGTGGCCTTGGGGCAATTAACCTCTGATCTATCTCGCATTTCAAATTGGGACAGAGAAAACATGGTCGTTTTCAATGCCTCAAAAACTCAATTCCTCCATCTCTCTACTCGACACAATCTTTCACACAACTATGATATCTTCTTCGAAAACACACAAGTCAAACCTTTATCTCTCCTTAATATTCTTGATGTTTCTTTTTCTCGTGATCTTTCTTGGAAAGATCACATTATTTCTCTTTCTAAACAAGCTTCTAGGAAGTCGGGTGTTCTGAGACGCCTTCAGAACTTTTTCATAAAACCCCAGTTGCTTGTTCCCTATAGGGGTGTTGTTCGCCTCTGTATGGAGTACACCTCACACATCTGGGGTGATTCCACTCATACAGTTCTCCTTGAAAAGTGGAGTTTAGGACTTTTCGACTTATCAACTCTCTTACTCTCACTAATTCTCTCCAGTCTCTTTCAGCCCGTCCAATTGTTGCATCACACTAAAAGATCAGCTTCAGCAGTATGGTAATACTTTACAATGCTTCAGGATAGGCTATAAATAGCTAAATGTAACGTGCAGCCAGGAAATTAGAAGAGGACCTCTGGGTGCCCCAAGTAAAAAATTTTCAACCAAATTTTTATGGGGGTATCTAAAATCAAAACACAAAGATGAACATTCACTAGCAGAAAAGGAGCGCTCTAAAGAAACGGAAAAGAAGAAAATATTGAAAAAGGAAGAAGAAAAATCTTAATTTTCTTATATTTTGGTTGATTTAATTCACCATTAAAAATACAATTTACAATTTTAACCCCGGCAGGTAAACCCCGGTTTACTCTGATTATTAGCCAGGCCAGGGCAGGAGCCGTGCTCAGTAAAAGTGGCCGGGGTTGACAGGGACCGGGGCGGTGACTGGTCCCCGGTCGGTCCATATATATATATATATATATATATATATATATATATATATATATATATATATATTATATATATATATATATATATATATTATATATATATATATATATATATATATATATATATATATATTATATATATATAGTTTTTGTTGTATATCCAAAATCCAAATATATGCACGACATATATAATACTTTGAATATATTAATTGATTTAGATTATTATTTTATTCCTCATTTCTGTAGATGCCAAATGCCACAACATTTATGCTGATCCTTATTTACAAATACTCAATTGGTTTGCAAGTTATTCTTTAAGTTTCAGTATTAACAAACTGAATTTATTTCCTATTCGCTCTTCATCCCGCCGTGAAGATCTTCTATAACTAATTAAATTAAAAGGCGTGATCGGTCTAATAAATTTAGGCTTTAGAGAAATAAAGTAGGCTAAGCATTCCTATAACGGACACTTGTCTACAAAATACAATATAGGCTAGGACACATTTAATAATAATAACAATATCATAATAATAAAAATAATAATAATAATAATAATAATAATAATAATAATAATAATAATAATAATAATAATTATTATTATTATAATAATAATAATTTAATAATAATATAAAATAATTTAAATAATAATAAAAATAATAATAATAATAATAATAACATTAATAATAATAATAATAATAATAATAATAATATAATAATTCGACATTAGACATTATATATATATATATATATATATATATATATATATATATATATATATATATATATATATATATATATATATATATATATATATATATATATATATATATATATATATATATATATATATATATATTCTTATATTCACAGTCCTTCTGTTTTCCACTTCGTTGAGTTTAGCCTTTTTTTCCCACAAACTTTCACTCCTTTTTAACCGAAGCAACGACATTGATAATTTGCTTTTAAAGCGAGCATTATTGGTTCCCTCTTACTATCTCGCTTCAAAAATTCTTCTAAAAGGGATTTTACTTATATGAGTAACATATCTATCTATTCTCTTGTTACTTATTTGTAATTTAAAATATTTTTCATTATAAACTCATATTTGTTGCCAAAAGTAGTGCTAAATTAATGTATTATTTATTTCTTTATGTACTACATACATATTATTGACTATTCTATATCCTTCATCTATCTTAACTTCTCATTGGGATGCATACTCACTCCTTCATTCTTCAAATAACTATTCTAAGATATTTCAAATTTCACCCTTGCCAGTGGTATTCTGGTATTGAACTTGCTTTCAGTTCTTTATGAAAAGAATATTAAAAAACTATTCTACTTATATCTAATCGTCTTGGAGATAAATCCAGAGAGCTGAAATATATATCTTTTCTTTGCTCGCAACTATTTGCCTTATAATTGTAAGCTATTAAAAAAGTTCATCTTCAGAGTTTCTCTGACCACCGTCTAGATTTCAACAACAGAGTTCTCCGCCCAAATAAAGAAGACATTTTCGGTGTTTTGATGATACTGACTAGTCTTACATGCGGTCTCACTTCTTTGATTTCTCTTGGAATGATTACTGATTCGAAGGTGTTATCTTTCGGAGTGGACAAGGGCCAGAGTCTCTCAAAGTTGGAGTCGAGAGAAGTTTTGAAATTTTGTTTTGTATTTATTCGATTTTATTTTTTTATTCTTATGGTAACTGGAAAAGTGGAGTGGAGAAAAAATTTGTTTGATGAGAAGGGCTAACGATGAAAATATTTTTAGAAGTATTGCACTAGATTCATAAACGAGGTGAATGCTTTTTTTTTTTTTGTCAGAGAGTCGTTCATTTCATTTTCTTTTCTCTTCCAACTAAAATTTCCAAACCTTATTTTAGTTAGTTTAGGTTAGGCTAGTTATAATTGTCTGACTGTTCTTTTCATGTTCTTTAGAGACGAACGAGTACTTTTCTAAACAGAGCAGCTTTTACTAAGTTTTTGCCTACACCCTCTGCTTTAGAAGGGTACCTACATATTCTTTTTCACTAAAGTAATTTATTTTGATTTAACAAACTTTATTTATTATCTTTTAATAAATTTTTGGTAAAGAATAAAAATTGAAGAAAATTCCTATTTTTGATATATATATATATATATATATATATATATATATATATATATATATATATATATATATATATATATATATATATATATATATATATATATATATATATATATATATATATATATATATATATATATATATATATATATATATATATATATATATATATATATATATATATATATATATATATATATATATATATATATATATATATATATATATATATATATAATATATTATATATATATATATATATATATATATATATATATATATATATATATATATATATATATATATATATATATATATATATATATATATATATATATATATATATATATATATATATATATATATAGTATATATATATAATATATATATATATATATATATATATATATATATATATATATATATATATATATATATATATATATATATATATATATATATATATAATATATCATATGGGTATATGCGTTGCAGGAACAGCCATGTGTAGTAGCGTATTTTTTCGACCACTAGATGGCGTTAGTTTCGACTTTGGAATGCGAAATAGATGTTTACATGCTGATGCTGTGATATGTTTTAGTAAAGTTTAAGTGATATTATAGTGATTTAAACTATAAAAGTGATGTTTCTTTAGTAGTGATGTAAATATAAGTTATGTAGCTAAAGTTAATATAACATTTGTGGATGTTTATGTCGCCCTGTCGAGTTATTTTGGTAAGTAATCTTGAACGAAAATCTTCAGCATCTTTTGAGAGTGTTTAGAGAAAAAAAAATTTCTTCGGGGCATGGTATTGTAAATGTACCGATATTTGCTTTGAGTAAATCGTCTCACTCTATTTTGGAATTTTAAAGTTCTTGTAAATAAATTTTTATTTTTTTTATTTACATCATTTAATTTTTAAAACATGGAGTTGAAGTGAATTAAACGCCGAATGATAAATATGAAAATAATCCATTATCGCTAGCGGAGTAATTTTTTTTTTCTTCTGTATTTTCGTTTTAAAACTGTTCGAACTATTTAATAAAGGTCACTATTTCGTGACCCTTACCATATATATATATATATATATATATATATATATATATATATATATATATATATATATATATATATATATATATATATATATATATATATATATATATATATATATATATATATATATATATATATATATATATATATATATATATATATATATATATATATATATATATATATATATATAATATATATATATATATATATATAATATATATATATATATATATATATATATATATACTTTCCAAATGAAAAGTCGGTTTTCCATAGGTTCAGAATGTTTTAATAATAATTATAATAATAATGAAATATTATTATTATTATTATTATTATTATTATTATTATATTATTATTTTATTATTATTATTATTATTTTGTTTTGTTATGTTAATAGGACTCCGGAAACAAATGTTTCAGTTTTTAGTTATTTTCAAAGAACAAATTATGGGAACTGATTTGGGGAAAGGATAGGATGTTCAACGTATTTTCCTTCCTTCTTCTCCTTTTTCTTACCCTAATTATTTTTCCCTAATTATTATTATTTTATTGATTATTATTATTACTATTATTATTATTATTATTATTATTATTATTATTATTATTATTATTTTTGTTTCTATTTTTCTTTATTATTATTATTATTATTATTATTATTATTATTATTATTATTATTATTATTATTATATATTATTATTATTATTATTATTATTATAATTAATGACCTTGCTGTTTGTAATTATCTTTATAAAAGCTTCAACACGTGCGGACAAGTGCCAAATATTATTATATAATATTTGATATATGTTTGATGTGTTTGCCAATAAGATGAGTTAAAAAAAAAGAGAGGAAGTGGAAGTTGTGATTTTTAACCTTAGCGTTTGTTTACGAAGAAGGATGAGGAAGTTAAATTACGATTGAGGTAATAATGTATGAAAGTGATGATTTTTATTGTTTGTCCTCAAAGGAGTAGGTACATTTCTATCAATATGCAGGAGATCAACATCCACAATAAAAATGCCAATAGTTTAAAAGTAATGATGCATCTCTTCGTAGTGATGCAGATCAAAAAGAATCAGCATGAGTGGGTGAGTTGGTGCAAGAAGTGATAGACTCAATTTTTTCAAAGTTGCTTGCGTGGATGTTCCAGAATTGTGTTAAAACCTAACCTAACCTAGCACTAATCTAACCCAACCCTAACCTAACCTATTAAGAATACTATGTGGAAAGACGGGTGAATCCCTTCTCGGAGTGAGTTGGCTCATTTTCAAAGTTTTTATAAACAAAGAAAGACAGGGTGACGAGAAAATGAAACGTTAATAATACAGAGATGCAGGAAGGTCAAAGTTCCATGTGTTCCAAAATTTTACAGATGTGTTTGGAGATCATGTCAAGCATACAAGATTTTGAAAACGTAAATTACGTAAACGTACGGTACGTGAGTTAGGTTTTGAAAGCGATGAAATAAAAAGGGTTTCTTTACCCCCATTTAGGAAACTGACTTGAAGACCCCATCCTAGAATTTTAAACTTTCGTTTTGAATTTTTTTATTTATTTTAAAAAAATTTTTTTTTATTTATTTATTTTTTTAAGGTTGATAAAATGGGGTATCGTTTAATATAAATAAGAGGTTGCAAATAAATTACTTAACTCAAATTTAGGTCAGTTTTAACTTCACTCGCCTCTTTCTTAATTGTAACGTAACTTCCTGTGACGCACGTATAATTCCACCCCCCACCCCCCCTCTTCGATAATAAACATTTCCGTTCAATTTCAGAAAGTGAAACTAAACGATGTATTTGCAAAAATATTTAGTATAACTTATTGCATAAGTACATGAAACAGTTTATTAACATTTGATGAAAATATTTTTTATTTGCTCTTACAGCTCAAAAAGAAAAAAAAAAAAAAAAATAAATCTCACTTTAATTAAAGAGTTACGTTACGTCAGAAATGTAACCACTACTCCTCTGTAACATTTTTTTAACAATGTCAAAGATACCTCCTTCCATCTTCCACTGTTCGTACTTTATGGAGAGCTCCTAAGAGGAAATAAAAATGATAAAGCAAAGTTAGAGGAATTGCTACTGTTTCTGAATAAATTATTTTTATTAATTGGGAATTGAAGCTATATATATATATATATATATATATATAATATAATATATATATATATATATATATATATATATATATATATATATATATATATATATATATATATTATATATATATTATATATATTTATTTAAAAGAGTTATGCCCACACTTATTCATTAAAAAAAAAAAACGGTACTTTTTTATACTAGTACGATATTAAAAATTAAATATCAAGAAAGGGTTAAAAAGAGAGTATATATTCACCCGCATTGTACCTTTATCTTAAATTGTCTTACATAAAGCATAAATGTCAGAATTAACATTATTATTTGAGAGCAAACTGCGTTCGGTTAATCTTCCTCATGAAAATGGGCATGAACATGAATTGTCATGAGGCATTCCTTCTCTTTCTCGCTCATTTACACATTTAGTATTTTTAGCAGTGGTTGTACATCATATCATATTACGAGAAGCTATTTGATGTTAAAAATAATGTTTCTTCATTCACATCTCCCCATCAATGCTTGGGAATTTGCAGTCTAAGGTGGCGAGGTTGATACTGTTCGAAATTTCCAGGTTCTTCTGGTGCACGATCTTTTTCCTTTATTAATTTTTCAACATTTGTGGTCTTTATTCTTATTTCAACTCTGTCCACCTTTCCTCCTGTTAAAAGGCAAATACTACAATATACCTACTTACTGTCTTTATTTACTCTCTCTCTTGAGCTTCACCAGCTCTTGGAGCGAACGGATCGTTCGCTCTACACTGGTGGAGGCCTGAAGGGCAGTATTTTGTCTGCCTGGAGGGACGGCATATGCCCTAGTTGGTGAAGTCCGCTCTCAGAAACAAAAAACTGTCTTTATTCTCAACTTTCAGGGAAAAGTGTATCTTACGCATATGTGCGTGACGACGTTGTTAATCCTCGTCTTAATTATTTAATCCTTAATTTTCTACCTTATGACTTCGGCTATCTTGAAAATCTTTACATAGATTTAACGTTTAAATCTATAAATGAACTTTCTTTGTCTCTTTCCAGATAACAAAATATCTCGTCTTCTCCCTTCTCCGAAATCATCATTCTGGGAGATTTCAATATTCACAACCGCCAATGGCTTTCCTGTAATTATTGTTGATATTCGGCAGGTGACGTCGATTACCAATTATCTGCTCATAATAACTAAGTATTAGACGCAACTTCCTACCCGTGCCCGTCTTTTGTTGTAACCCAATGCACGAGACTTTTTCTTAAGTTTGACTTCTTATATTGTTAAAAAGTTTCCTCTTCATATTTCAACACCTGAATTGAGCAAACCCACTTCTTCACTTCACTTTATCTTATTTGTGTCTAATATTGTAATTTTTTTTAATGATGCGATTTCAGCTTTCTACGAGCTTAATAATGACCCAGGAGGTATCTTTTCTTTGGTTCTCAAAACTGATTTAGAGCTTTACACTGCTTTACGCTGTCTTTCAACGTCTACCTACCCTTCAAGCTGGAAGCGTTCGCTCACTGTCTTTGCAATGATAGGGGTACTTTTATCAACCGTACTTTTATTATAGAATTGTACATAATACCAGAATATTTTCTTTTATTGTTAATGACAGTATTAGTTTCAATTTTTAAAAAGTCTTTTTTTTTTTCTACAACGGAGTCCTCCAACAATCAGTCCAATTCTCAGGTTTGGTCAACAATTAAGGGTTGTGCTACTTGTGCATCGATCTTTGAAGGTATGTCAGAAAAATATTCTTATCTTGACCGTACGATATTTTTCATTAAATTGTAGCAGAATTATTTAATCTGATCCCCAGTTCTTATTTGGACAATATTTTAGAAATACCATGGGTTTCTCTACTTTCCCTTTAATGTATTTAACATCAACGTTTCAAGCTAACTATTAGTCCAAAAATGTATTATAAGAATTATTTGTGTAATTGTGTATTTGAATTCCTTTCCATACATGGTTATACATGAGGAACATCATTTAAAAGACATCTTGCTATGGCGATGCAATTGGTTTTGTCAACATGAAAATTTACTCCACATGTTTCTTATCATTTGGGTAGTGAATATAAAGCTTTCCGAAATTGTTTAAGCAGATATCTGAAGATTTTGTATCAGAAAATCAAGGTGCACTCTATCAGTTACATAGGACTAAAATATTGTATTCATGAAGGCCATTAATTAAAAAGATTATATAATCATTTTAGATTTTTTTTTTAATTAAACTATTTGGTGTAGTTTAATCTAGTTACACCTCTCTCTCTCTCTCTCTCTCTCTCTCTCTCTCTCTCTCTCTCTCTCTCTCTCTCTCTCTCTCTCTCTCTCTCTCTCTCTCTCTCTCTCTCTCTCTCTCTCTCTCTCTCTCTCTCTCTCTCTCTCTCTCTCTCTCTCTCTCTCTCTCTCTCTCTCTCTCTCTCTCTCTCTCTCTCTCTCTCTCTCTCTCTCTCTCTCTCTCTCTCTCTCTCTCTGTCTCTCTCTCTCTCTCTCTCTCTCTCTCTCTCTCTCTCTCTCTCTCTCTCTCTCTCTCTCTCTCTCTCTCTCTCTCTCTCTCTCTCTCTCTCTCTCTCTCTCTCTCTCTCTCTCTCTCTCTCTCTCTCTCTCTCTCTCTCTCTCTCTCTCTCTCTCTCTCTCTCTCTCTCTCTCTCTCTCTCTCTCTCTCTCTCTCTCTCTCTCTCTCTCTCTCTCTCTCTCTCTCTCTCTCTCTCTCTCTCTCTCTCTCTCTCTCTCTCTCTCTCTCTCTCTCTCTCTCTCTCGTTTTTTTAAAGGGTAAAAGAATTTTTATTTTTATTCATTTCCAGTATACTACACGTATTGTTATTATTATTATTATTATTATCATTATTATTATAATTATTATTATTATCATTATTATTATTATTATTATTATTATTATTATTATTATTATTATTTTTTCATTTTTGTTAACCAATTTTGTTTATATATATGCTACCTAAATTTAAATTTAACTTTGTCATTAAAAAAGTTTAATGTTTATTATTTTTTGTTATTATTATTATTGTTATTATTATTATTATTATTATTATTATTATTATTATTATTATTATTGTTATTATTATTAGTAGTAGTACAATATGATTCGCAGTAACTGACTTCAATATGGGATCCGAAGTAAAACCTCGGATCGGATTCGATACTAAAAACTAGACTTGCTTTGACGCTAATATATATATATATATATATATATATATATATATATATATATATATATATATATATATATATATATATATTATATATATATATATATATATATATATATATATATATATTATTATATTATTATTATTATGTGTGTGCGCGCGCGCATTTGTGTGTGTTATGTATTTGTATTCATTGAAATAATTTTTGAAATTAATTGGATAAAATGTGTTGATGTGAGTGTGAAGAGCGAAAGAGAGTCAGTCAATAGGAAGAAGAAGAAGAATCTCGTAAATATAAGGATTGCGAGTTGAATATATATATATATATATATATATATATATATATATATATATATATATATATATATATATATATATATATATATATATATATATATATATATATATATATATATATGTATAATAAAATTAGTGCTGGGACGATTAAGAATTTTTGACGATGAGGATTGTAAATTTGACGATGACGATGAAAAAGTATATTTCAGAAATTTTTATTATTTTATTAAATTTAACAATTTTAATAAGGAAGAATTAAATTTTTTTTATTCGTTATTTAAATGTGTAAATACACAATTTTAATTTATTGTATAATATTATCTTCAGAATATTGATTTTAAAAATTTTAATAAATGAGAACATAGAGAAAGAAATATGCAAAATTTTAATACTTTAAATTTGAACTCTTAAATTGGGATGCAGAAATAATCTTTTCTCCAGTTTCTGTGCCCTCTGGGGTAATTTGATTCGTCTTGGAGTGTATATAAGCTTTTCACCCTCAACAGAACAGGATAAAAGAGCGCGAGCAAAGAGATGTTTATAAGCCAATATACCTATGTAAATTAATCGGCAAAATTGACGATGACGATTGAGAAAAAATATGCCGATTTTGCCAATGATGACGATTAATCATTCCATCACAAATATATATATATATATATATATATATATATATATATATATATATATATATATATATATATATATATATATATATATATATATATATATATATATATATATATATATTATATATATATATTGCGTATACAAACTATCTCGTATTATCTTCGTATTTTGATATTAATATTAAAAATTTCAGCATGAAAACTAGCGTCAAAGTCGCAATGATTATGGTAATTAGAAATCGTAAGAGTTTTATAGCTACTATAAAGCCTTACATCCTTTCTTCCCATTTTGCTTACTGATTATCTTTAATTAGACCCATTTGTTTGTATTGTTTAAATTTGAAAAAAATTTAAATAATGTATTATTTGTATCTTATTTATTATTTTAAATTTTTTATTATTTTTTTTTCTTTTTCAGTGTTGTTCGCTTGGTTGCAATGCATGGCGGGAATCGTCGTCGGAAAAAGCGACCGAGCTACGGTGTTCGTACCGTAGAAATTACCAAAGGCCACAGTGGGTTTGGGTTTACGATTAGCGGTCAAGCTCCGTGTATACTCTCTTGCATAGTCCCAGGATCTCCCGCTGAGAAAGCTGGCCTTCGACCAGGCGACTTTCTTATAGCTGTTAATGGTCAGAATGTTAGTAAAACTCCCCATGACGATGTGGTTAGGTTGATTGGTCAGTCGAAACTACTGAAATTGCAGATCGCAGAAAATTATTATTCTGATAGTTCGGATGAGGAATTTAGCGTCAATCGACCGAAGCCCAAATATCCAAATAGGTTAAGGCATAAACATCAACAAACACGGGCTGAAAAAGTTGTCAGAGACTTGCAGAGTGGTGCCATATTTAGTGAACATGCTGCCATTCATAACAGTGAAAATGGGCCTCTTTCTGATAGAGATTGGAATGAACCTTATCCTTCCACAGACCTTTTTTTACCACCAAGTACACCGGCACATCAAGTTCCAATTAGTGGTCCCACCAATATGCATAGCACGCCAAAATCATCAGTTTCTCCGACCAGATTAAGGTCCGAGCAAGCCCTTATTGCCATGACAGAGACACTTCAAGTCCCAAGGCCTTCTCAAACATTGAATGATGAGCAGCCACTGCCGATGCACCCACCGCGTTTGAAACAGGTCTTAAAGAAAAGAGAGAAAATATTAAAAGGCATGTCTAAATTTCCTGGTTCTCAGCAAAAGTCACAAAAGAGCCATTTGATAAATCGAGATGAAACACCGCAACCCAAAGATATAGAGGCACAGTTGAAACCAGAACAGCAACAAAAGCCACATTATAATAATCAGTTGCATCAACAGCTGTCACAAAATCATCAGCATGTTCAACAACAAACACAGCAGTTGTCAACTCATCAACAACAGCAACAACAACAGCAGCAGCAGCAACAACCTCAATGTAAACAATTATTATCTCATCAAATTACTCAACCTCAGCAGGAGAACCGCCAACCAAGTCAGCAAATTCTTCGCCAACAACAACATAAGCAAGATCACCAGGAGCAAACACAGCAAGATCAGCAACAACATCTTGAGAATAAAGAAAAGGACCATATTACTCATGAAAATTTGCAGTCTCCGCTGTCTCATTTGAAAGAATCTCAAACAAGTGAATCAGTTGAAGATATTCAGAATGAAGTTAGCGTCGTTGTTAGTAAGGCTCAGACCTCTTTGAATCAACAACAGCAGCAGCAAAAACAGAATTTTCAACATCATCATTCACATAGTAATCATCCACATTCTCATAAGCAATTGCAAAAGGTAATTGCCATGCAGAGTTTATATTGCTCTCAAAATCAACCTTTTAGAGATAATTGTAATCAGTCTGTATCATCTCATCAACACCCAAACATTCAGTTTCTTCAGTTGAAGAAACATATAGAGACTGACTCTTGTGTTAAGACATATCAGCCAACATCTCAGGTTGCACAGTATATAAGACAACAGCAGCTTAGTCGACAAGTTAATAAACAAGGAATTCCGAAAATTAATCAGTCAGAATTATATCACTCTCAAATATCAAATGCATATACTTCTGACTCTTCGTGTAATGGAATAACTGAACAAGAAATTAATAACATTTTGTATCCGACACTTGCTGAAATTCAGCAAAGTCAAGTTCCAAGAGAAGATCCTGGAGAAGTAATTTATAGAGCTATTGTAGGATATCTGGGCACCATAGAAATGCCTAAAGAACCTCAGGGAGGTTCTAGACTCACTGCCATTAGAAATTGTATTCGTAGGTTAAGAATAGAAAAGAAAGTTCATACATTAGTATTAATGTCAATTCTTAATGAGCAAGTTATTTTAACGAACCCTCATGGTTTGACACTTGCAGAATATCCTGCAGAAAGAATAACTTTCTGCGGTGTGTACGCAGATGATAAAAAATTCTTTGGACTTGTAACTGCTCATGGTAGCTCAGAAGATGATTTTAGCGATGGAAGTCGTGATGATGGTAGTAATCAGTCTACGTCAGCTTCTTCTTCATGTCATGTTTTCATGGTGGATCCAAACGCCATACATCATCCAGATCACTGCCGAAGGGCTAAAAATTTTCGAATAGATTGTACACCAGCTCCTGCTCAAGAAGATGGATCATCACAATGTCTTGAGTTTCCTGATTCTGCAGATCCAATATTGCATGCTATTATGAGTCTTTATCGTAATAAAGTAGGCTTTCATTTAGATACCGTAGCCCCTGGACTTATTGATGTAGAAGCTCAGATGTCCCCTCAACATTCTAACACTTCCTCCAACTCTTCAAATTCTGACTCTGGAATTGGTTTTAGGGATGAAGGTGGCCATCATTATCATAATTCTGACAGAGTTTTTGTTGTTGAATTTGATGATAATCAAAGAACGAGATTGCAGAATGTGCAAATCATAGACAATTTGCGAGCAGGATTACGTGATAATCAAAGAAATAGTGCTAATGATAGTAACGTATGTCCTAATGTTGAAGAAACTTCAGACAGCAGTGCACCTTCAACATCACTTAGGATTGGTGCTGAGAAGAACTTGTTACCCTCTAAT
>SEYY01022841.1:5000-32500 GCA_009176605.1 Armadillidium nasatum | reverse complement strand
ACTTTTATAATAAATTAGGTTTCTTCATTAGTAGATATATTAGACAGGTTTTAATTCCAATTGCTTAATAAATATATATTAGTGATGGATCGAATGTCATATTTTCTCATTTGCGGATGCGGATGCGGATATAGAATTTTCGTTAAATGCGGATGCGGATGCAGATGTTGAATTTTCGAAAGTGCGGATGTGGATGCGGATTTATAATTTTTGCAAGTTCGGATGCGAATGTTAATTTTGATGAGAATGTTCCGCGGATGCGGATGCGAATGCCATCACTAATATATATATAATATATATATATATATATATATATATATATATATATATATATATATATATATATATATATATATATATATATATATATATATATATATATATATATATATATATATATATATATATTATAAAAAAAAAAAAAAAAAAAAAAAAAAAATAAAAATATATATATATATATATATATATATATATATATATATATATATATATATATATATATATATATATATATATATTATATAATATATATATATATATATATATATATATATATATATATTATATATTATATATATATATATATGGTTTATTGGAATATTAAATCGTTTTATTTTTACTGGTGTTGCTGTAAAAAAAAAAAAAAATTATAAATGGTACTAGTTTTTAATTCAGAGGACTACTAGTGAACTTTGCATGATGGTTTTCCATTGTTTTTAGTCATTTTTTTTTCTATGGTATAATCATTAGAGTTTTCCATTCACTTTTAAATATACAAAATTCTTGTGTTTATTGACATAGACTTCTCTTTTTTTATTGAATATTTTGTTTTAACTTGCTTTAACCGTTAAATGTATTAAATTATGTCATACAACATATCGCTTCTCCGGAAGAACAGTGACGCAAGTGAAGAAGATTTCACAGTTCTTCAGAAATCGCAATTTAATATTTCAATTGCGTTGTTGGAATTATTTAGAAAATAAATAATTTGGAAATAATGAATGGGCATTTTTATATAGCAAATTTACTCTAGTTTTAGATAAGATTATTTGTTTTTGTTTCTAAGGAAAAACCAAAATCTTACAGTCCTTTAAAATTAAGAACCTTTCAATTGTGTCATTGTTCCTCCAGAAAATGCCAAATTATTAGTATTTATGACATTCATATTCATAAATAGAATTAATTAAGTTTTCTAGGAAAATAAATTTAACGAATGATTTGAAATCTAAATTATTTATTATTCATATTTGCAAACCTAAAATCGAAACAAACTTTTGAAAAAGTAAATTTTTTTAATTTTATTTTGAGCTATAGTGATTTTTGATTTGCATGCGAGTTTTGTGATAATAATATCTAAATTCTTCACTCCAGAACGTCTAGTTTCAGTTGTTCAAATGTGAGCTTCTTCCCAGTTCATCTGTTTGTAGCTACTCTTGTAGAAATAAACTTCGCTGCCCTTCCAGTATTTATGGAAAAGTTTAGTCCTGTATTCGACGAATAATTTCTGTGAGCAATTAAGTACGCAACGATCAGAGCAAGGCGGTCCCATAGCCCTTTCATAAACAATTTTTTTTCTGTTCTCGAAGTGTAGTTTTTCCTCGAATTTTTCAAAATTTTGGCTTTATTTTTTCCATTGAAGGAGAGGTACGCACTTTCGACGGGTGCCAGATTTCGAAAATCTGGCAACCTAAGCCAGAACGGGATTTTGATTTGCAATGCAAATCACTCCGCTCAAATTGACCTCACGCTCTTTCCTGACGCCATTTTGGGGGGTTCAACCCATTGAAATTGGCCTCAAGTCTGGGGAAGGGGCCCCCCGCGGGGCCCCGTGAACCCTCCCAAAACGGTATCAGGAAGTTGCCTGAGTTTGCAAAATCGCTGCGTTCACCTCACTTTCTTTTCTGATCATTTTCTTTACGGTTCTACTCATTGATCTGGGTTTCTTAGTCTCTTTTTCCATTTTTTCGAAGACGAAACAGTTGTTTGGAGATCACATAGATCTTTATCTAATGTCGATCGATTAGTGCTTTCACCTTCCGAAGATGTTTCATTTTCTGATGAAATATAGTTGTCACTGTCTTCGCCCAAAAGATGTTCCTCATTTTGTGTATCATCATTTTTTTATAATACATTGGCTTTGAAATTATTCGCAGTTTTAGCTTGGTTGCAAAGATTTGTTCGGCAATATTATAAGTCGTCCCAGATGATGTCCTGGTCTGCAGCGGTTGTTCATCAGTCAAAATCCCGGAAACATCAGTTGAAAAATGTTTTAACTATTACTCTCAACGAAAGTTCAAATAAATCCAAATAGGTAGTTCTGACAAAATTCTTCATTTTTCATTAAATAATAAACAGGGAAGTACCTACTATGCATATTCAATTGTGGAAAACTTGGTTCTGTCATTTTTTCTGTATTTATCGCAACTTCAGCACTTTGAATAGCAAGGCGTAACTTTCCATTTGCTCGGTCCATTTTGTAGCTGTCTATATTATTGACTAAAAACAAAGCTTACGATGTTGACATAACATTTTGGATTGGGAACAAAGCCAAAAAAAATATTGTGTGAATAATGACAGAAAGAACAGTTACATCCAAAAATTAACGAAAATTTGAAGCCAACAATGACAGAATATATACTTCCGGCATTGTTCCACTGACTGGTGATGGAAAATTGTGGTTTACTTGAGATGAACAATGATGCAATTGTCACTTACGTCGTTCTCCCACTAGGATCAAACATAAAATTTGTCACAACCGTTAAGAAATAGCACTTACGTCATTTTAGAAATAAGAGCGATGGGTCACAATCAAAAACTGAAACATAATTGACCGTTACGTCGTTGTTCTTCTGAACATGTAATTGAAAACGCGTAATTTGAACAACGACGTAACTGCTCTCTAGCTGTCAAGGAAAGGTATTTCAATTATATCATTGTTGCACCAGATAAAATAAAAATTTTTCGTATTGTTGTCGTATTTATTTAAAAAAATTTTTTTTTTTGCACTTGCGTCATTGTTCCACCGGAGAAGCGATATGTTATTTATATTCTTTTGGCTCATTTTATACGAGTGCTTAAAACACCGCGTCAGTAAACGCTAACTTCCTCTCTATAATTTGATTAGTTTATACTAGATCCTGAAAGTGCGCTGTTATTCAGGATGTTAACGTACCTTTAAAGCTTCGAAGAGGATATAGAACTAGTTTTCAAAGGACCTCTGCGTTGTTTTTGTCTCAAAATGGAATTTCTTTAGATAGACTCTAATGGAATGATTTATCTTTAGCACTAGTTTAATTAATGAACATTCTGTGAGAAAGAAAATACGTATGAAATCCTCAAATGATAAGAAATCGTGTTATATATATATATATATATATATAATATATATATATATATATATTAATATATATATATAATATATATATATATATATATATATATATATATATATATATATATATATATATATATATATATATATATATATATATATATATATATATATATATATATATATATATATATATATATATATATACATATATATATATATATATATATATATATATATATATATATATATTAGGGATGGAGCGATACCTAAAAATTTCCCGATACCGATACCTTTGATACCTTTAAATATACCGATACTTACCGATACCGATACCGATACTTCACTTCATCCCTATATATATATATATATATATATATATATATATATATATATATATATATATATATATATATATATATATAATATATATATAAATATAATAAATAAATATATATATATATAAATAAAAAAATATATATATATTATATATATATATATATATATATATATATATATATATATATATATATATATATATATATATATATATATATATATAATCTTTTCTATATATACATATATAGTTGCATTGTATATTAAAACATAACCATCACTTATAAAGGTACTTAAAAATTAAAATAATACAGTATGTTTATTCTTAACCATGCACCCGATCATGAGTAATTACAGGTACAGACATGGGACACCTGAGAAACAAAGTTTTTCATTGAACGTTTTTTTTTTTTTTTAAAGAATGTAGAATTTATATTATTGATTTTACTACATCTATGTTGCATTATCTAGCAGCTGTTTTTTTTAGAAATGACTTCAAATTCGTAGTATATATATTTCTTATATTTTCTATGTTATCAAAATGAATGAACTACTCGCGTGTGCCTCATAGTAGATAGAATAATATATTATAAATATTATATATATATATATATATATATATATATATATATATATATATATATATATATATATATATATATATATATATATATATATATATATATATATATATATATATATATATATATATATATATATATAATTATTTTATGCTAGTGAATTTATGTATTTAATCTTTTTTATTTTAACTCTAAAATGAAATATAATTACAGTAAAGGAAAACAATTATTATTATTATTATTATTATTATTATTATTATTATTATTATTATTATTATTATGAGAAAATCATATTATTAATTTGAAAAAGAAATCTATATATTGATGAATTTTCAGAATGCTAATTTTATGTGAAACCGGAGATAACGATGGGTAGAATTTGGAGAGGTTTTTCTAAGGGAAGGGAACTATTTCTGAAGAAAATAAGTTGGCAGGAAAATATATTAATATAGTTCTGAAAAGTTTTGAGGAAAATTTTCATTGTGTTCGAAGGTGTGGTGAGAGAAGGACTTTGTGGAATTACATGTTATAAAATTGTGGGAAAAGATTTCCTCACTGAAAGTTATGAAACAGACTGTAAAAACTGAAATTCAGTGAGATAGGTGATTGTAGAAGGTGAATTTCAAATCTAGAGAATATGAATGAGGGAACTTTTTATGCTCTCCTATACTATCCGTTACTCTTAGACTCTAGTCTAGAGTACGCAGTGCTAAAAATCATAGTACATTTCTAACTATAATATTTGGAGTAAAGTTGCAGTGAATGACATTTTACGGCTAGGGTAAATTGGTTTATTACTTGATAAATAGTTTCTTTACTTGATTTATTTAATTGGATTATTTACTTGGTAAAAGGTATTGTACCTTACATTGGTTTGTTTACTTCCTGTATTCAAAATATGGATGATCAAAAATAAAACACTCTCTCTCTCTCTCTCTCTCTCTCTCTCTCTCTCTCTCTCTCTCTCTCTCTCTCTCTCTCTCTCTCTCTCTCTCTCTCTCTCTCTCTCTCTCTCTCTATTTGCCGTTTACTTTTTTGTGGTTCAGCATTCTCTGTTAGCCTGTTAGCAACTAACATAGGATCACTAATTCCTGCTTCATTATATACTGAGGGTTCCTTTTGTCGAAGAAAGTGGCGTGACACGTACCTTCTGAACTGAATTTAATAGTGTATCAATTTTTTTCTTATAGGTATATAAAAGTGTCGTATCTCATATTTCTTGGATATTTTTAAGAAAATTGGAGATAGAAAAATTAAAAAAATATTTTTTTCCACTTGATTTAGAATGCACTTTAGAATATTTAGATGAATTATGAACATAATTACATAATACATTTTCTGCTGAAGCTCACTAAACCGAAAATGGTTTTTGAGGATAGCTTAGCAGGATAGACTACATCATTCATTCATATCGAGCTACAAGAATTAAAACAACTATATATATTAATAAATGGCTTAGCAATAATAATAGTAATAATAATAATAAATTTATACTATTATGCAAGTTCTACGGGCAAGTTGCCGGTCTTTTTACTGCAAACGTCTCATATATATATATATATATATATATATATATATATATATATATATATATATATATATATATATATATATATATATATATATATATATATATAATATATATATATATATATATATGAGTTACCCAAAAACTTCATCAGACTTCATTGAAAACCGAAATATTTATTGGAGGGAATATATTAATATTATTATAATTATAATTAGTATTATCATTATTATTATTAATTATTATTATTTATTATTATTATATTTTATTTTTATATTTATTATTATTATTATTATTATTATTATTATTATTATTATTATTAGTAGTAGTAGTAGTAGTGGTAGTAGTAGTAGTAGTTGTAAACGAATTCGTTTTTCAAATATTTAAAGAATCGGAAAGAAAGTTGGCAACTCAAGAATATTGTAAACAGTTGCCAATTATCGTCAAGTAAAATTTAATACTAATTGATAATTAAAATTATCATTAATAAAATATTGTATATGTTTTAAAATTCTTTAGTTACGTATTTAGGAAAAAAATAATTTTGAGATCAATAAATTTTTGTAATAATAAAATAAAATTTATTTTAAATATAATATCATGTGGTATATAAATAATATTGATTTATTTATTTTTTTTTCTTTTTCTCTTTCTGTGGTTTCTGTTAATAATAATTATTATTTTTGGCGGATGTTTTGATCTAATATCGATGTAGTCGTATCTCTTATGTATGTATATTTTTTTTAAATATATATTAATATAACATTTCCTGTGACTAGTTTTGTCGGTAATGATTAGTTGAACATTAAAATCATGTGATTTTTAAGTTGAATGATGTTAAAAACATTTATTATTTTTTTTTTGCCATGTTTTTAATTTTTGGAATCGAGTTCGGCATGAATTGTTTGCCGTTGCTTGTGATTGTGTGACTTTGACACATGGCGTTGTCAAAGATGTTGTCCACGTCTTCTGGGCAACCGAAGAATAGAATTTCTTTTAAAAGACGTTCGCGATCCACTCATAGGAAAAAGGTTTGTTAAAATTAAAAACTTTTAATTTTTTTTAAAATTATATTTTAAAAATAGCTATTCTTTCATATTTGAGGATACGAATATATTTTATCTTTTAATTTTATTTTACTTATTTATTTATTTTTTAATTAGTCTTATATAAAAGTATCTCGAATGTAAATTTTTTAAAATGCATATTAAAAATGGAATACTATCCACGTAAAGCGTGTGTATGTATGTATGTATGTACGTGTGTGTGTAGGTGTGTATTTGTAATGCTGCATAGAAAAGAAAAAAAAGCTGTCTTATCTCCCTCTATTGCAGGGGAGTAATTTGTTTATATTACTATGCCGTGAAGGTATATATATATATATATATATATATATATATATATATATATATATATATATATATATATATATATATATATATATATATATATATATATATATATATATATATATATATTATATATATATATATATATATATATATATATATATAAAATGTTTCTGAGTTTCGATGTTTTGAAAATATCGATATATCGAAACATCGATATGCCTATTCAAATATTATTTCTAATTATTTTTATAATTATTATTATTTAGTTTTCTAGCGTACCTAGTTCGACTTATCATAACCTGAACTACCGAAGTTGCCGTAAAATACAGGCCTAACCTATACAAAAACGTTGCAATGAGATACCGATTAAAATCGAAATTTCAAAATATCGATATAAAAATATCGAAACTCAGAAACATTCTATACCTAAGCCATATATATATATATATATATATATATATATATATATATATATATATATATATATATATATATATATATATATATATATATATATATATATATATATATATATATATATATATATATATATATATATATATAGCATAACCTAACAAACTTTAACTTTTGAGGCAAATTTTTTATAAGTTTGATGTTTATATATTTCCTTTATTTTTTAAATCTTCAAATTACATATTCAAAAATTTGAAAGAAAAGTTTCCAAGTGTTTTGAGACTTTATTCTGTCGAGAACTTATTATCATGAGACGTCACTACTGATGTCACTTTTATGTTTCCGAGTTCAAAAGGGTTATCTATCTTCCTCTTCATATTCGAAATCTTTGTATTCGAATCTCCTAAGTTGGTGTTTGATTCTTTGCGTCTGTCGTGAGCAGTGTTTCTCAACCTTTTACGCCTCGCGACCCCTCTTAAAAGCAAAACATGAAGTTAATAATCTCGCCATCCACAAATTACCTCTTATGCCTGGCAGGTGTCAAATTCAAAATTGCAGAATGGGATATTTATCGTACGATTGATTAATAAATGTTATGCCTTCTAGATGTCAGATTCAAAAGTGCAGATTGAGATATTTATTGTACGACTGATTAGCAAATGTGTCTGGTAGATGTCAAATTTAAAAGTGCAGATTGTGAAATTTATTGTACGACTGATTAATAAATGTCATGCCTGGTAGGCGTCAAATTAAAAAGTACAGATTGAGATATTTATCATACTGTTGATTGATAAATTTAAAATATTCTATACAATTATTTTATGAAAATAAAATAGTTTCGGTTCGTATTTTTTTTTTTTTGATTCATTCGAAAAATGTAAAAAGTACGATTTTCATTGTTTATTCTTTGTTTACATTTCAATGTAAACAAAAATTACGAAAGGATATGAAAAGATTTTCGTTCATTAATTAAGTGTTTGTTTTTTTTTGCTCTCGACTGCAACCCCCAGGTTAAGAAACTCTGGAGGAATTATTATTATTATTATTATTATTATTATTATTATTATTATTATTATTATTATTATTATTATTATTATTATTTATTACAATTATTGTTTTGAATTTTGTTTCGGTAGCCTATATATATATATATATATATATATATTGATTTAAATATCATACTTTTATTTTCATTATTCTTGGCAAGTACAGGGATATAGTTTTGTTGAATCGTGAAATTCTATAACGTGGGTACACACACACACATACACGCACACATTCACTCACACATACACGCACATCATATATATATATATATATTATATATATATATATATATATATATATATATATATATATATATATATATATATATATATATATATATATATGCGTAGCTAGTGCTCAGTATGAATTGTAATCCAGCACACACTTTTTTCTTGAACATATAAAATTTTCTTCCTATCTCAATGCTGTATACTGCTGATAAAATCCTAGATAAACTAGTACACCCTCAACTCACTAATTATTTGCAAGAAAACGAATTTCTCTCACAATTTTGTTTTACTAAAAACCGAAGCGCAGAAGATGCCCTCGTTTTCCTAACTGAATATATTCAAAACGCTAAACGACAAACAGACATGCGTGGTATCACTATTAGATTTCTCGAGAGTATTTGATGTAGTTCGACATAAGAAGATTATAAAGACTTGGTGTCAGGAATGGCTCGCTATGATGGTTCCAGTCATGCCTATCTGATCGGACACAATTCGTTCGTTTGGGAGACACATCCTCCCCCTCTCCTGCTTCAATATCTCAAGGGGTGTCCCAATAATCTATTCTGGGACCGTTTTTTTTTTAAATATATGTACGAATAACTTCCCAAATTGTCATAATTCCTTACATTCCTGTTCAGCTTAATGTTAATGCAAAAAATATAACTATTAGTCGAACAACGTTTGCAAAATCATTAGGTGTTATCTTCGATGATAAACTCACTTTCAAAGAACATATCAATAGTCTTATCAGTAAGCTATCTTATGCAAACTATGCGTTCCTAAAGATTAAAGACTCTGTTCCCAAATATATTCTTAAAAAAAACTTTACTACTGTCTTGTCTATCCCTATCTACTCTACTGTCTGTCAATATGGGGTTGTGCAAGTGAGTACTTGTTACAACCTCTGGTAACTATGCAGAAAAAGATAATCAGGATAGCGCAATTACAATGAACATACAACCCCACTTTTTCAAAAGTTTATCTATACTGAAACTTCAGGATATTTATACTCTCTCTGTAAGCAGCGACATCTTTAAAGTCATAAAAGGAAGAGCGAATCAACTGCTAACAAACCTAATTATACAGAACCAAACTGTTAGAACTACCAATATCCGGAGCACAAATTCCTTTACACTAGACAAAGCAAAATACTTTCTAACTAAATTTCGAAGGGCCATCTCATACAAGGGCATCGATGAGTGGAACAGTATCCCTATAAACTATCATCAGTCACCCACTCTATTGTTCTTTAGGAAAGCCATCAGAAAATACTTATTATTAAAATACTAAAGCGTGCTTATGTACGTATCTTCTTGATTGTGATCATGGTGATGATGGTAGTGATTGTTATTATTATTATCGTAACTGTTATTGCTGTTTGATCTCATGAATTTAATTTTAGTAATATTATTATTATTATTATTATTATTATTATTATTATTATTATTACTATTATTATTATTATTATTATTATTATTTTTTTTGTAATTTTTATTATTATTATTAGAGATGTACCGATACCAGTAAAGAGGCCGATACCGATACTCAATATTTTTTAGGTACCGATACCGATACCGAAACTTTAATTATTATAAGAAATACACAGTAATAGATAGAAAAATTTGTGTACTGTAGGCAACTGAGGATTGCATTCCCTGTACAACCAATACTTAGTTATGTATTTCATATTTGGTTGTGCCCAAGTATATTTTAAAAATTAAAATATTATCCTTTTAGGAATAATAAATGCAAATATAATACTAATAACTTTTTTATGTTTGTGTTTATTCAAAAAAAATATTCCATTTCCATTTTCCAGTAAGTATTAACAAAGTTTAGCTACTCGCTTTTATGTTTTAACATGATTACAATTTACAAGATTCTTTAACTAGCTACAATATAAAGAATAAAAATAATGAAAGAAGAGACCTCAATTAATCAGCAGAAAAGACAAAATATAAAAAACGCTATTATTCAAAAATGACATAATATACTACTTTAAGGTAAAGACATCACTTAGTAGTCGAATTCAAAGTATCGGAGTATCGGCCAAGTATCAGCCATATTAACCAATACCGAAACCGATACCCAATAAAATGGCCGATACCGATACTATCGGTACACCTCTAATTATTATTATATTATTTATTTCATCATTATTATTATTATTATTATTATTATTATTATTATTATTATTATTATTATTATTATTATTTTTGTAATTCCTGGTATTATTATTAATTTAATTTTTATACTTAGTATTATTAATATTATCTTAATTACTCTTATTATTGTTATTAAATTTGATTTCTTTATTTCTATGTATCTATATTTAAACTAAATAGATTTGATAATTTTTGATGTGGTACATTTCGGGAATAAAAAGATATTTACCATTGTATTTAAATTTAAAATGTTTGAAACAAAATTTGGGCTCATAGGACGAATTCGTCACCCCAGAAGCCCTTTTCAGTTAAGAAGAAAGAGAAAAATGTTATATATATATATATATATATATATATATATATATATATATATATATATATATATATATATATATATATATATATATATATATATATATATATATATATATATATATATATATATATTATTTTGTATACTATTGTGAATATTTTTTTCCCTTCTACCTGAATAAAAGTTTTTTGATTTGATTGATTGATCGAAGTAGTTAGAATGGACTTCCAAGAATTGAAGGGTAGGATTTGCGAAGAAATAATTTGATTAAAATTAATTTAATTTAATTTCATTTAATTTCATTAAAAAGTTAATTTTATGTTTTAAATTATGTCAGAAATACGAAACGCGTAATGAGTCTTGTATTATTGATGTGTCCTACGAGGAGGTCACGTTTAGAGAGAAAGGAGCGTTTCTTCTTCGTATGGTTGCTACTCTTAAATTTTTACACTCATTTTAATTGAATATTATTTTTATTTTTTTTTTCTTACCTAATTTTAATAATTTTGTATCAAATTGAATCAGGTGTTAAGTGAATGATTATACTGAATGTTGAGTCTCATTTCCGCCAGTATTTTATCATATATGTGTTCGTTTTTCTTTTTCTTTTGTTGTTGTTGTTGTTGTTGTTGTTGTTGTTGTTGAGTAGCTTATAACCAGTGTTCGAATATCTCTTGGCCTCAAAATTGGAATTGTGTTTTATATCACCTGTTCGTTTGTTTGTTTGTTTGTGTTTTCCTTTTTTTCTTTTTTTTTTTTTTATTTTGAAAAACTCATCAAGCTTCTACATTCTCTTAGACTTTACAGGGATTCCTAATTAATTCCCCTCCATATTTCGAGTGTCCTTTCTCAGTTAGTTTGGTCATTAAAATGAAGAATTTTGAATTTTTATTTTTTTATTTTTTTAAAATTTTTTATTTTATTTATTATTATTATTATTATTATTATTATTATTATTATTATTATTATTATTATTATTATTATCTATTATTATTATCATTTTACATTGTAATAGATTCAATTCTGTAATAGTATACTTCCTATTACCGTAATATCGGTCTTCGGTGTGATGAGTTACCTATACATTTGTCCTTGTATATGTTTATTAATAGTGTTTTATATCACCTAAGTATTCTATATTCATTGAAAAAATAGTTAAATATGTATGTTTGTATGTGTGTGTGTGTGTGTGTGTGTGTGTGTATGTATGTATGTGTTAATTATACCAATCAGTGTACAACTCTCTGTTCCTTCTTTTGAGTGGCGGACTCTGTTATATATATATATATATATATATATATATATATATATATATATATATATATATATATATATATATATATATATATATATATATATATATATATATATATATATATATATATATATATATATATATATATTATTATTATTATTATTTCAGTACCGTAGATGATTAAAAAATATGTCAAATAAACACATGTTTCGAGGATATTTTTATTATTAGATGAACTAATTTAATTGCTCTCAATAATGATAATAATAATAATAATAATAATAATAATAATAATTTCAATCAATTAAATTTACATTAATTATTTTATTGTTTAAGATTGCTAAATTAACAGTAATTATGATATTTGAATAAAAATAACAATGATAATAAGTAATAATAATAATAATAATAATAATAATAATAATAATAATAATAATAATAATAGTGTAAAACTAGTTGTTAAGACATGTCGGTCTTACGGCCTTTGCGCTTGCGCGTTTTGATGTGTGTGTGTGTGTGTGTGCGAGAGAGAGATAAGATCAGGTGAAATAATTCTGTGCGGAAGTTTAAATATAAAACTAGGGAGAGACAGACAGACAGGCAGAGTACACACACACACACACACACACACACACACTATATATATATATATATATATATATATATATATATATATATATATATATATATATATATATATATATATATATATATATATATATATATATATATATATATATATATATATTACCGGGCCACTTTATGAAATTAGAATTATTTTTTTTTTGAGGCCTAATACTACTGAGGGTCAAACACAAAGAGTAAGTTATTTTCATCGGGTAATTTCACAATGTGTAAAACCAAACTTTAATAATAGTAAGAATTATTATTGTTACATCAATCAAGTTTAATAGTAACTAATTCTACTCTATCCTAACTTAAAGTAATAATAAATTATTTTATTAACGCAATATAATACAAAAGCCAATTCCATTGCAATGTGCAACGGTCCTAGGGTTGGCAGGAAGGGTTCCGTCTCCTGTTTTTTTGAATGTCCTTTTTGTGGAGTATAGCCATATATGCTGTCCTTCCGAAAGGTTTGCATCGGGTAAGGTCTCAGAGTTAGTGATTTTCACTCAATACTATACCATAGCGCTGCAAATGAGATAAAATACATGTAGTAGACCTCTCGCTACTACCTTCTCCACCATTGAGTTGTTCATCATGAAGGAAATAGAACAAAATTGTTAAATTCTGCATCGATAATTTCAACAAATGTTTGTTTTCGCTGCTCTGCATCAATACTGATGACGTTTTGCACTACAGCTTGTCTTTTCGTTAGGAGTTGTTCCATACTATAGGTCGTCTCCACACAGAGGTTCAGAGCTAATATTTAATCATAATATACTAATGAGTAGCTACTATTTTCAGTAATAATAATAATAATAATAATAATAATAATAATAATAAATTTCAATTTTCACAGTTTATTCATAGGAATGTATTTTCAAGTTTACACTATTAAAGTAGGTCCTATACTAATAAATACAATATTAATAATTTGTTAGCTGTTCAGTTCTCTGAACCAAAATTGGACCCAAATAATAATAATACAAAAAATAGTAAAGATAGTAATAATAATAATAATAATAATAATAATAATAATAATAATAATGATTCAAGCAAAACAAAAAGGTCAAACCATGATAAGAATTTTCATTATTCATTTTTCAGTTACAGAGTTCATACAAATAAATATATTTAATATGTATTGATACAAATCTAAAAAAGAGTTTCTGGGGGGACGAATTCGTCCTCTGAGCCCAAAAGTAATACTAAAAATAATGATAATAATAATAATAATAATAATAATAATAATAATAATAATAATAATAATAATAATAATAATATCTCCAGGAGCAATAACTAGATTAATAAAATAATTAAATATGTGTGTGTATGTGAGTCAATCACTCTACATTGGCTCAAACGGTAGAGTGATTGACAAACGTGCTTGATGGTGCCGGTTCGATTCCACTTGGGGATCCTAGGTATATTCTACCTAGAAAAATTCCTCTCCTCGAATAGGGCAATACCCGTGAGATGTGAAGTTTTATTAAAAATAATAATAATAATAATAATATTCAATAATAGCCGTAATCATAGTAGCAGTGCTAATAATACCACATTTGCTATCATAATCACAATAATTTAATTAATAATACTCATAATAACGGTTGTAATCTTACTAATAATATAATTATTGTATACTATAATAATTCTGTTCATTCCACTTGTCTTAATCATGTTGTACCCAACGTTATAACTTGGCCAACACCTTTTAATTAAAACAATGTATATTATCTAAGTTTGTCTTGCTTTAAAAACTCGATTTTGATTGAATCCTCAGGACTTTCTAACCGTTGTATTCTTAAAGGGAGGATATTGTTGGCTCTTACTTCTACGGCTTCCATCTCTGCAGTATTTCTTTACATTACTTCTGGTTAGCATTGATATTCACCAATCCATAGGTTATTTTATATAGTTATTTGTTGAACATGACTGACCTTTTTAACTATGGGGTTAGTTATCCTTTCTGCCCAGTAATTTACTCTATTACATATATATATATATATATATATATATATATATATATATATATATATATATATATATATATATATATATATATATATATATATATATATATATATAATATATATATATATATATTGCCTCGCAAAATTATCGCACCACTGAGTAAAAAGTATATAAAGGTATGAAAAAATAGGATAAACCCTAGTTTCATGGTTCATACATGTTGAGAAACACCATGTACACACATGTGGGTAAAATGGGGTATGAGAACGGCCCTACAAAAACTATACATGGAGATATTAGTGTATGGTGCAAAACAGGCATGGATTTATAGGTACATGGGTTGAGCATATGTGTTGATGGTGCCTCAGGACTGTGTGTTACCACTTCTCGACGTAATGACGGCCTAGCACCGTCGTCCCATACTGGATAAGAGATTTCATATGTCATCCTGAGGTCGACCAGGGCCTGCCGAAGGTCATTGGGGGTGGGTTGAGATGTCGAAGTGCTCATTCCAACATGTCCCACATATGGTCGATGAGATTCAGGTCCTGATTGTACGCGGGCCTCCGGTACGTGTCAAGTTAAACCTCCAGTAGGTATTCGTGTAACCCTGGCCGCGTAAGATCGAACATTATCATTCATAAGGTTGAATCCTGGACCGATGTAGGGCTCATAAGGTATGACATATGGTTCAAGGATGTTAGTAATGTATCGCAGTGGTCAGAGACTTTTCAAGAAAGAAGTGGATGTCTGTACGGGGGCTAACGAAATACCTCCCTAGACCATAATCGACTTACCACCTTATGATACTGCCCATTGTATCTTACATGTTGGGATGCAGATACATTGTTGGACGTCGATCGGAACTATAGAGGTTAAATCTGGACTCGTATGTAAATATGACAAGTTCCTACTGACGGAGTGGCCAATGGACATATAAACGTGTTTGCATCCCTCGCTGTACGATAACCTCTCGTGAAAGGTCGCCCGTTTGCAGGCCTTCGTGGCCGATACCATGTTCGCGAAGCCGTCTGGGAACCTTATAAGTGCTAACACGTGTTCGCCGTACTTGCACCAACTGCCTCTGGAGGCTTAGCCATATAAATCGGTCTTCACGACCAATCACAATTGAAGTTTGTTGGTTTCTCAGTTCATGCCTTTCTATGGATATCGGCATCCTGCTGTTACACCGTCTCTGTATTGCGGCAACTTAGGACGTAAACTTATGTACGGGATGGATATCTGTGCATATGCACGTAACGTAAAATAAAAATATTGTCTCAAGACCTTCAGCTCATATATTGAGAACCTTCTCGAAGGATTTCAACCGTGGTGCGACATATTTGCGAGGTAGTATGTATATAGTATATATATATATATATATATATAATATATATATATATATATATATATATATATATATATATATATATAATATATATATATATATATATATATATATATATATATATATATATATATATATATATATATATATATATATATATATATATATATATATATATATATATATATATATATATATATATATATATAATATATATATATATAATATATATATATATATATATATATATATATATATATATATATATATATATATATATATATATATATATATATATATATATATATATATATATATATATATATATATATATATATATATATATATATATATATATATATATATATATATATATATATATATATATATATATATATATATATATGACTCATTCCGCTAGATAACATTCAGGTTTAGAACAAGTGATTTCACAGTTATTATTATTATTAGTAGTAGTAGTAAAAGTAGGGGTGGTGCTTATAATGCAGACGCTATTAGATAATAATTCTAAAATTTTGAATAAAAAAAAAAGGAAAAATAATAAAACTTTAAAAAATAAAAATAGAAAACAACGAAAAATTAAAAAAATAATTAAACTTTAAAAAATAAAAATACAAAAACAACGAAAAATTAAAACCAAGTTTGGTTATGAACTAATTTTTAATTTTTAGTTTTTTTTAAAAAAAAATTGAATATTTGGAGGTCTTTTTTCTAACTTTTTTTGTTTTTTTTGTTTTTTTGTTTTTGTGATTTCTTGAAATAATTTAAAAGTTAATCCCAGAAATTAGATAAGTTGACCCTGTTTTTCAACTTTATTTATATTGTTATCTTATTATTTTTTTGTAATGTTTTTTAAACTTGAATTATTCAGTATTTGAGTATTTGGTGGATGGTCGATTTTGTCCGATTAAAACCTATGATGGTCAGATGAATTGAGAATTTCGACTTCGGCTGACCCTGGTTCTGTAGTGGGTAAATAATATATATATCAAAGTCTACAATTATTTTTATAAATTATTATTATTATTATTATTATTATTATTATTATTATTATTATTATTATTATTATTATAACTTCAATAAAGCATATCGACAAGAATTTTTCCAAGCTATTCATTAAAGATGAAAGGTTCATCTCTTAACTTTTAAGTTAAGTTTTAACTTTTAATTTGAATCGAATTTTATAAAAACTTTTTATATGAAGAAACTTGCAAATATATTTTTGTCTGAAATCTATGGACACTATCTGACAGCAGTATTAATGATTAAGAGAATATGAGACAACAGATATGCTGTGAAGAGGTTGGAAAAGAAGACTATTGGAATTTTTTTTTTTAATTTTTTTAAGAATTTTTTTTTTTTTTGTGGGGAGGGGATTTAAGTTTACTAGTAGATGTTACTCGTTAAGCCTGTTAAGGCAAGATTATTCTGAAAACAGTTTGCTTAGTTAAACGTACTTCAATTTTTGTTTGAAATGAAAAAAATTCTTCTTATGAGATTAGCGTTCTTTTGAAGATGGTTTACGAAATTCCCATTGTATGAAATTTCATATGCAAAGCCTTTAAAATCGTTTTCTTATTAGAGTAATTGTGGTTCGTTAGTTTAAGGTTAGTTTTCAGGTTTTCTGTCGCCGTGGTATCGGTATTTGCACTCGGAGACTTTGGGTATACGCACAGATAATACGTCTGTTTACTTCTTCATAGGTCAGATATTTTGCCAATACTAAAACTTGTCTGTTCTGGGAAGATTTGTGGTATTCAATTTAGTATGTGATGGTGATTATTATATGTTGAAAAGGGTCTACGATATCTCACGGTGCATTATACATTTTGCATGTATGAATAAGCAAATAATAAATACATAGGCCAATATGCAAAAGGCTACTTTAACAAATTCCATAAGACATTAAAATTCCGAGAGAGCCTACCATCTTATCTAAGAACGAATCCAAGTCTCAAGTTGGAAGCAATTATATATGGAATTAATTTTTTTAACCTAGATAGGGCAAATATAAAGGAAATCTCTGGCGTTCAAGCAACTATCTCCTCACAGTTTGGCTTAAATATGACCCGTACGCAAAGAAAATTGTTTTGTCTTTTTTTAAACGCGAGCCACAACATCCCACATTAAACCGTTAGGACCTTTCCCTTTTATCCCCTCATGACCATAACAGCGAACCCTTCTCTCCAATTCGGAAATAATTCTTTACTTCAAACATTGCCTTAGCATATGAGACACAAGTCCCCAAATACCAAAGACATTCTTCCCAAGGCATATTCGAAGGAGCGAAAACTTGTCAAGGTATAAAGTGTGAGGTTGGCGAACGTTGTGTAGAGTTTTCATCCCTTATCAGCTCCCGACCGTTGGTTTCAGTAGAAAGTTTCCTTTGAAGTGGCTCCGCCATTCAGTCGGATTGAAGAGTAACTAAATTAAAGAGGAGAGCCCACTTTATCCTGGGTCTGCACACTGTATTAAGGATATATTTACTTAAATCCGAGTAGTATGTGTGAGTTAGGTTATCGAATTAAGTCCCTTCCTTTACGTCAAGAAGGACCGTTCCATGTCGCGGTGGTATCAAACCCCATGGTTGAAAGGGTGTGTTGCTAGGATTATTTTTAATTTTGTTAATTTTGTGTGATTGACTTCTTTATTTGATTTATATTTAATTAAATATGTTTTTATCCGCAGTAATATTTACAGTTAAATAACGATTCTAAAAATAAATTTAGTGAATTCTTTAACTTAGATACAAAATTTTTTTTTTATAACTAATGTTTTCAGAAATATTTTTATTCGTTATTGAAGTGAGAAATAAAAAAATTATAAATACATTTATATATATATATATATATATATATATATATATATATATATATATATATATATATATATATATATATATATATATATATATATATATATATATATATATTATATATATATATAAAATATCTTCAAATGGCCCCTAAAGCTAAACAAAAATAAAAAATAAAAAGAGAGAGAGAGAGAGAGAGATAGATAGATAGATAGATAGATAGTTATAGATTATTATTAAGTATCGACTATATGTATAGTTGAGCAGTTATGTATTTCTTTGAACTACCAAATGTGATTTCGTCTTTCCCATAGAGAGAGATTTAACTCTGTTACATTTTTCATTGATAAAAAAAAAAAAAAAAAAAAAAAAACCGACTTCTATCTAATACAGTGATACGTATGAGCTTTTAACCTCGGACACGAGGTGTAATAGATAAGTATTGATAAAAAGAGCAATATTCTCTGTCCAGTTGTATATTTTATGTATTTATTCACTAAAATAACAGATAAGAGACGAAACCTTGGCTCTTAATATATATATATATATATATATATATATATATATATATATATATATATATATATATATATATATATATATATATATATATATATATATATAGGAACCGACCGGGGCTGGAATTTGGCCGGGGCCGGGGCCGGGGTTATGGCCGGGGTTTCCTAAAATTTGTAAAGAGGTCAAAAGCACTGAAATTTTAGGTTAAGAAAATTAGATATAAATTTTTAGGTTTATTTGTAAGGAAGGAGTAGAATAGGCAACATTCACTTAAATTAATGATTATATGCATTTTCTCTAAAAAAAAATCAGAAAATTACAGTTTTGTATATTAAAGTTTAAAAAAAGTACAAAAATTAAAAAAAAAATTATTCTAATTCATAATAGTGATTTAACACGTTTACCTAGGTAAGACCCAAAGGTAAAGTTTGAAAAATGTAAGATATAAAATTATCAATTTAACCTGTATTTATACATATCATTGTTATTTTATTGCCATGTATCAAACTTGTATCATTTAGCTGCATTATTTAAAAATTATTATTTGTTTATACTTTCAGTCAATATGGCTAAAAGATCAGCTTCTGCAGTATTTGAATACTTTACAATGTTTCAGATAGGCTCGAAATAGCTAAATGTAACATCTGCAGTCAGAAAATTAGAAGAGGACCTCGGGTCACAATAAAAAAATTTCACCAAATTTTTGGAGTATCTAAAATCAAAACACAAAGATGAACATTCACTAGCAGAAAAGGAGCTGTCAAAAGAAAACAGAAAAGAAAAAAATCTTAATTTTCTTATATTTTGTTGAAAAATTTTTTTTATTATTTGACTGATTGAGCTGAAATTTTCAAAGTATGAAAATTTTTTCACGAAGTTCTGAGTTGATTTCGAGCATTTTTTTTGAGTCTATAACGGTTTGAAATTATTTGGATCCAAAGTTGAAAAAAATGGATAGTGGGTTCAAACCACTGGTCCACATGAGCTGAAAATTTACTGAATACCTTTGCCCCATTTCTTGCATTGGTGGGAATAGATTTTTGATATCACGTCTAGAAAAAAGTTATAAGCACTTGAAAAAAAATTTGCAAAAATCGTACCCTTCTGGAGGAAAAATATTATTTAAAAAAAATCGCTACCTACTATTTTTTTATATTTTTGAATATTGTTTAGAAGAGGAACAAGGCAACAATTTTTATTTAGTGCATTTTTAAATGCCCTTTGTTTAGCGAGCCTCTCAAATTTTGGGAATTTTTGAAATTTGGCCAAAAATGGACCTTTTTGAAGGCTATATCTCAAAACCAACGAATGTCATCGAATAAAGTACATAGAGGAATTTGTAGCCCCACCCCTCCTATACACACCAAAAATAGGAAATGTTATAGTTGTATTTTTTTAAAAAAGATTTTGTCTGAAAAGGTGGATTTTTTTAGTTCAAAAAAATTATTTTTCTATAGTTGGTCAGTTTTTGGCTTATAACATTTTTCTATAACTCTGGAACAAAACCATTAGAAACTTTGTAGCCCATATAATTTTGAAATAAATATCCAGCTTTCAGCTCATTCAAAAAGTGTTTTGGCACCGCCATTCTATTGAAAGGGTAAAATTTCCACAAAAAAAAAAAAAAAAAAAAAAAAAAAAACTTTAACCGTAATAGACTCGGAAAACGCTAGAAATGGACTTTTCTTATGTAAAAAATTATATACACTGAAAGTTTCAGCAGAATCGGCTTGAAATTTTAAAAAAAAAAAAAAAAATTGTTACTTGCCATTTTAACCCGGCCGGCAACCCGGTTTCCCTGATTTTTAGCCGGCGGCCGGCCGGGGTCAGTAAAATGGCCGGTTGGCCGGGCCGGGGCCGGGGCCGGGCCCCGGTCGGTTCCTATTATATATATATATATATATATATATATATATATATTATATATATATATATATATATATAATATATATATATATATAGGAACCGACCGGGGCTGGAATTTGGCCGGGCCGGGGCCGGGGCCGGGGTTATGGCCGGGGTTTCTTAAAATTTGTAAAGAGGTCAAAAGCACTGAAATTTTAGGTTAAAAATAGATATAAGTTTATTTAATTATAAGAAAGGAGTAGAATAGCCAACATTCACTTAAATTAATGATTATATGCATTTTCTCTAAAAAAAATCAGAAAATTACAGTTTGATATTTAAAGTTTAAAAAAGTACAAAAATTAAAAAAAAATTTTTTTTTTTTTTTCATAATATGATTTAAACACGTTTACCTAGGTAAGACCCAAAGGTAAAGTTTGAAAAAATGTAAGATATAAAATTATCAATTTAACCTATATACATATCATTGTTATTTTATTGCCATGTATCAAACTTGTATCATTTAGCTGCATTATTTTAAAAATTTTTATTTTTGTTTATACTTTCAGTCAATATGGCTAAAAGATCAGCTTCTGCAGTATTTGAATACTTTACAATGTTTCAGGATAGGCTCGAAATAGCTAAATGTAACATCTGCAGTCAGAAATTAGAAGAGAACCTCCGGGTGCTACAAATAAAAAAAATTTCAACCAAATCTTTTGGGAGTATCTAAAATCAAACACAAAGATGAACATTCACTAGCAAAAAAGGAGCGGTCAAAAGAAACAGAAAAGAAAAAAATCTTAATTTTCTAAAATTTTGTTTGAAATTTTTTTTTATTATTTGACTGATTGAGCTGAATTTTCAAAGGATGTGAATTTTTTCACGAAGTTTCTGAGTTGATTTCGAGCATTTTTTTTGAGTCTATAACGGTTTGAAATTATTTGGATCCAAAGTTGAAAAAAATGAATAACTGGGTCAAACCACTGGTCCACATGAGCTGAAAATTTAACTGAATACCTTTGCCCCAATTTCTTGCATTGGTGGGAATAGATTTTTGATATCACGTCTAGAAAAAAGTTATAAGCACTTGAAAAAAAATTTGCAAAAATCGTACCCTTCTGGAGGAAAAATATTATTTAAAAAAAATCGCTACCTACTATTTTTTTTTATTTGTGAATATTGTTTAGAAGAGGAACAGGGCAACAATTTTTATTTAGTGCATTTTTAAATGCCCTTTGTTTGAAGCGAGATATAGCCTCTCAAACTTGGGAATTTTTGAAATTTGGCCAAAAATGGACCTTTTTGAAGGCTATATCTCAAAACCAACGAATGTCATCGAATAAAGTACATAGAGGAATTTGTAGCCCCACCCCTCCTCTATACACACCAAAAATTTGAAATGTTATAGTTGTATTTTTTTAAAAAAGATTTTGTCTGAAAAGGTGGATTTTTTTAGTTCAAAAAAATTATTTTTCTATAGTTGGTCAGTTTTTGGCTTATAACATTTTTTCTATAACTCTGGGAACAAAAACCTATTAGAGACTTTTGTAGCCCATATAATTTTGAATAAATAGTCCAGCTTTCAGCTCATTCTAAAAAGTGGTTTGGCACCGCCATTCTATTGAAAAAGGGTAAAATTTCCACAAAAAAAAAAAAAAAAAAAAAAAAAAAACTTTTAACCGTAATAGACTCGAAAAAACGCTAGAAATGGACTTTTCTTACTGGTAAAAAATCTATATACACTGAAAGTTTCAGCAGAATCGGCTGAAAATTTAAAAAAAAAAAAAAAAATTTGTATAACTTGCCATTTTAACCCCGGCCGGCAACCCCGGTTTTCCCTGATTTTTAGCCGGGGCCGGGGCCGGGGCCCCGGTCGGTTCCTATATATATATATATATATATATATATATATATATATATATATATATATATATATATATAGTATATATATATATATATATATATATATATATATATCGCTTGTTATTAAAATGCTATTTTTTTGGAAATTTATATTACTTGTGGCATATACACTACTAAATTTTTTTTCCTGTAATTATTATTATTATTATTATTATTATTATTATTATTATTATTATTATTATTATTATTATTATTATTATTATTTAAATTTATTGGATTGGGATATTTTTTTTCTTTCAAATACGTAAAACTAATGGAATAAATCCTTCGGGTAATTTTTTTTAGGACTTCTCACCTTCTTTTGTTGGAAAGGTGATTTAAAAAAAGCATTTTCTCGTATTAAGTAATATATATATATATATATATATATATATATATATATATATATATATATATATATATATATATATATATATATATATTATATATATATATATATATATATATATATATATATATATATATATAACTTCATCGTATCCCCAAATGTTGACAGTTTTTTTGGGACTTTATTAGTGTTCGTAATGTTTTTATTTTTTTTTTTGTTTGTTTGTTTTATAATTAGTGTAATAGTGATAAAAAGAAGAATAATTTTATTAAAATATGTATTATAGTAGTTTAATTATATTTTAGAGTAGTTTATAGGTATTATTGAGAAAGTATTTTTTGATGAATTTTTTATATGGTAAATCAGATTGATTTGAAGATAGATTTGAACCATTCGTTACTCGTTGTTGTATTTTTTTTATGGGGTGAGGGGATAGGAAGGTTTGTTTCATAATTTCGGAATCTTCTTACCATAGTCAAAACCTTTTTTTTAATGGAATTGTTAGGATTTACATTATTTAAATAAAACATGCGAGGTACACCATGATCTAATTTCGGCGTTAAAATTATTTATTTATAATGGATCCGGATAATAGGGATATATATATATATATATATATATATATATATATATATATATATATATATATATATATATATATATATATATATATATATATATATATATATATATATATACACACATAGTATTGAGGTCTGTATGGTTGAACTCCTGGAAGGACTCATGTATATGATTTAAAACAGGAGAAAAATAGAAGTAATAAAATTATGTAATTTATGCTTTGCCTCAATATTTGTACTTGTGTGTTTGAAAAAAAATAATAATAATGATAATAAAGTGATTTTAGGAAATAATTATAATTTTAATTAAAAAAAAAAAAAAAAAATAGCTAAAAAAATATAATAATAATAATATATATATATATATATATATATATATATATATATATATATATATATATATATATATATATATATATATATATATATATATATATATATATATATATATATATATATATGAAGCTAGAAGGGTGGACCTGGAGCAACTAGCCATTGGTCTTTCTCTAATGGGGCAGAGAAAACAAGGTTGTTTTCAATGCCTGAAAAGTTAAGTCCCTTCATATACCTACTCGACTTAATCTTACATACACAACTACAACATCTTCGGAAACTAAATTCGGACCTTCGTATGCTCTTAATATGTTTGGAGTTCCTTTTTCTATTCGTCTTTCTTTGAAGGATCACATTATTTCTTTTAGTAAACGATGCTTCTAAGAGGTTTAGTGTTCTATGGTGTCTTTGTATAACTCAGCTGCTTGACTTGCTCTTTACAGGGGTGTCGTATATGCCTCTGCATGGAGTATGTCTCACACTCAGAAATTTGTTATGGTTCTATTTGTATAGTTCTACTTGAAGCTCTCTCTTTTACTAACCAAATTTGGGAGATACGTCCTTCTACACAGTCTCATCCTCACTTTGTCCAACTCACTCATATCATACTTAATCGCTATGCCCAACCTCACATGTACTCCACTTTTAAAGTCTGAAACATACACGCACACTCTCTTTATTTATTTTATCTATTATCTTTATAATACCTTTTAAGTTGAACATTCTCAAACGCCGTGTATGTGGGCATGTCGGCCTTTAATTTTATTTTTTACTGTTCTTTATTTTTCCTAACTGGTGGAATTCAATAGACCTCGGGCTTTTACCCACCAAAGATATTTTATATATATATATATATATATATATATATATATATATATATATATATATATATATATATATATATATATATATATATATATATATATATATATATATATATATATATATATATATATATATATATATATATATATATATATATATATATATATATATATATATATATATATATATATATATATATATATATATATATATATATATATATATTTATATATTAATGAATGTTCACTCGTTGAAGCCTTTTTATTTCATAATTTAAAGTTATGTCGCATAAATATTTATTTTCACAAATGTTTTATGCTCTTTAAATGAGTTTATTCAGTCCTTCTCATATACTTGTTTCCACACACAACACACACACACACAACAACACACACACAACATACACATATATATATATATATATATATATATATATATATATATATATATATATATATATATATATATATATATAATATATATATATATATATATATAGGAACCGACCGGGGCCCCGGCCCCGGCCCCGGCCCCGGCCAACCCCGGCCATTTTCACTGACCCCGGCCCCGGCCCCGGCCCCGGCTAAAAATCAGGGAAAACCGGGGTTGCCGGCCGGGGTTAAAATGGCAAGTTATACAAATTTTTTTTTTTTTTTTTTTTTTTTTTTTTTTTTTTTTTTTTTTTTTTTTTTTAAATTTTCAGCCGATTCTGCTGAAACTTTCAGTGTATATAGATTTTTTACCAGTAAGAAAAGTCCATTTCTAGCGTTTTTCCGAGTCTATTACGGTTAAAAGTTTTTTTTTTTTTTTTTTTTTTTTTTTTTGTGGAAATTTTACCCTTTTTCAATAGAATGGCGGTGCCAAACCACTTTTTAGAATGAGCTGAAAGCTGGACTATTTATTTAAAATTATATGGGCTACAAAAGTCTCTAATAGACTTTTGTTCCCAGAGTTATAGAAAAAATGTTATAAGCCAAAAACTGACCAACTATAGAAAAAAAAATTTTTTTGAACTAAAAAAATCCACCTTTTCAGACAAAATCTTTTTAAAAAAAATACAACTATAACATTTCAAATTTTTGGTGTGTATAGAGGAGGGGTGGGGCTACAAATTCCTCTATGTACTTTATTCGATGACACTCGTTGGTTTTGAGATATAGCCTTCAAAAAGGTCCATTTTTGGCCAAATTTCAAAAATTCCCAAGGTTTGAGAGGCTATATCTCGCTAAACAAAGGGCATTTAAAAATGCACTAAATAAAAATTGTTGCCCTGTTCCTCTTCTAAACAATATTCACAAATAAAAAAAAATAGTTTTTTTTTTTTTTTTTTTTTTTTTAAATAATATTTTTCCTCCAGAAGGGTACGATTTTTGCAAATTTTTTTTCAAGTGCTTATAACTTTTTTCTAGACGTGATATCAAAAATCTATTCCCACCAATGCAAGAAATTGGGGCAAAGGTATTCAGTTAAATTTTCAGCTCATGTGGACCAGTGGTTTGACCCAGTTATTCATTTTTTTCAACTTTGGATCCAAATAAGTTTCAAACCGTTATAGACTCAAAAAAAATGCTCGAAATCAACTCAGAACTTCGTGAAAAAATTCACATCCTTTGAAAATTTCAGCTCAATCAGTCAAATAATAAAAAAAAAATTTCAAACAAAATATTAGAAAATTAAGATTTTTTTTCTTTTCTGTTTCTTTTGACCGCTCCTTTTCTGCTAGTGAATGTTCATCTTTGTGTTTTGATTTTAGATACTCCAAAAAGATTTGGTTGAAATTTTTTTTTACTTGTAGCACCGGAGGTT
>SEYY01022840.1:40000-42500 GCA_009176605.1 Armadillidium nasatum | reverse complement strand
AAAAGAAATTAACTGAATAACAGAATAGAGTAAATAAATAGGTAAATAAATCTAAATTTGAATACTCATAACAATAAGTAAATCCAGAACAGAACATGTTTAATAATAAGAAGAACATTAAATAAAACAAAAAGAACTTGTTTAAAAATAAAAAATAAAACAAGTAAAAGAAAGAGCAGAGAAAGTACATGAATAAGAAGAAACAAGAACATAAAAAAATATTACAAAGAAAAAGCAACCGAAAAAAAAGAAAGAAAGAAGGAAAGAAGAATAACAAATTTTAATTAAAATGAAAATTTTTAGTCATTTCTTTTTGATAATGACTTCAAGAGTTAAACACCTTCAATATTTAATCTTTTTAAAAGTAATTATAGAGATCAATTTCCTCACAGGCAAAAATGTAATTAATTTTCCCCCAGGTTTTTTTTTCTCTCTCTCTCTCCAAAATATTAATTCTGGACGTGGTTTAAATTTAGGTTTTTCGATTTTTAATCTGTTATTAATTTGAGAGTATTTATATATTTATATATATATATATATAGTATATATATATATAATATATATATATATATATATATATATATATATTATATATATATATATATATATATATATTATATTATATCTCCTCCGGTGGGCAAAGGCCAGAGGCCTACCAAATTCCACTGGAGTTGGGAAGGATCTATAATCATGGTCGATGGAGGTCGACGTGTCCAGATACACGGCGTTTGAAAGTATGCAAGTCAAAGGAAGTTGGGAAAACAGATGAAAGGAGTGTGTTCCAGACTTTATCAGTAGAGTATATGTAAGATTGAGTATAGAGAAGAAGAGAGAATGTGCTCTATTTTGGAGTTTAAATAGTCGAAGAATTTAGGATAGTCAGTAGAATTAGGAGATAAATAAACAGAACAAATGAATTTAGTCGTAGAATGGCAAGAGAGCCTAAGCCATAAGGTGGAAAATTCGAGAGACTCCAAATTAGAGACACGAGAACAAACGACATCGTTGCGCACGTATACACAACAACCGCCTTTGGCTGAAAATTGAGGATAGAGACAGTAGGAGGAAACAGAATAGGGTTTGCTATCAGAACGCTCAGACATCTGAGTTTCGGTCAAGAATAAGAGGTGAGGTCTAGAAGAAGAGAGGTGATGTTCAACAAAGTGGAAATTAGAGTGCAGACCGCGAATGTTGCAGAAATTAATGAAAAAAATAGACCGTGCATCAGGACAAGCCGGCAGCTGTGTCCTGGTGGCATCAACCCCATCACCGGAGGCCACCAACTCCCAAGTGGTGATGGGGGAAGGGGTGGATGGGGGGCTATATTTGGAAGCCGCCCCCCGTGGCTTCTCCGAGGCTATATATATATATATATATATATATATATATATATATATATATATATATATATATATATATATATATATATATATATATATATATATATATAATAAAGTGTGTGTATGTCTATGTCACCATGTTCTCTACCTAAAAAATTTGCAGCGTGGATTAAATTTTTCATTTCAGTCTCTACTTTGCCTTTATTTCAGGTAACCTACACTTCAGTAGCATAGATTATGGCCAAATCTCATCTAACAATATTCATCAATTAGATCCAATTCAAAATGAATTGGATTACTCAGGTGAGCTTTGAGATTAAAACTTTGGTGAGACTTTCCTTCGTTTTTCAAGACAAATTCAGTTGGATAATTCCAAATGCATACAGACGGATCTAAGGCTAATGATGGCGTTGGGGTATGCTTTGCTTTCCAGAGTACAGCCTTTCAGTTCTCTTCAACACAATTTCACAGTTTTTTCATCAAAACAAGTTGCACTGCATATTGCCTTCTCTAGGACTATACTTCTTTATATATGTTCCAAATATCATTAATTCTAACATAAGCAATATCTTACAAGCATTGAAGGCTACTTATTATAAGAAAATAATAGCGTATACTATATAATAGCTTCAGCAATCGAATCACACTCTAATGAATTCCATATCACATCGTGTTCTCTAGCAGTAAGTAAAAAGTTTAACAGGCCTTCTCCTCTTTTATTTTGAAAGTTCCCAGTATAACATAACAGCAATACAACAAGGCTTCCTCTAATCGACTCAATAAGCTATGGTGCTCTGCCAGAGTTTTAGATCAAACTGGCTTGAGTCCTTATCAACTGATCAGAGAAAAGGTAAACCAAAGAAAGTAAAGCATGCTATTGAAAAGTGTTCATCAACAATATCATCACAACAGTCAACAGTTGGAGGTTCTTGACTACACATTAGTCACAGTCTATTATAAGTCTTGAGAACAATCAAAAACATGGAAAAAAATCTATCACTGGGAAAACTATGCAATATGTTCTCTTCATCCAGTTTGACTGAGTTCAACTAAACATCAAACATCATCGCCATTTAACGATAATTTAGTCACTTTCATCTGTTAAATTAAACCATATCCTGACTGAATCATCGACTTTAACTGTTGTCCAATAATCAAAT
>SEYY01022840.1:25000-32500 GCA_009176605.1 Armadillidium nasatum | reverse complement strand
AAATAGAATTAAAGTATTTCTCTTTATTTATGGATTTTAGATTTTCTATTTAAATAGTCCGAATCTTCCTCAAATTTTTTATAATTAATTTTGAACTAATTTTTATTCGACTTTGATATTTTGAAAAAAAAACAAAGAAAGAAACGATTTTAATAAACTGTTTAATCTTTTATACTTTTGAGGACTGATATTTGAGTGTTAGATTAAAACCAAAAGTTGTGTTAGAAATTTCGAACAATTTTGTATTCATATTTTCTGATATTTTGAAATTGCAAAAGTATGATATCTCTTTTGCACTCTCTCTCTCTCTCTCTCTCTCTCTCTCTCTCTCTCTCTCTCTCTCTCTCTCTCTCTCTCTCTCTTAGAAGAAGGTGACAAAAATTATTTTTACCCATCATATGTAAAAACAAAAAACTATTTCCCTAAGATTTCCAAATCTCTGAACATTTGAAAGCAAAGAAGGGAGGAGTTTCATCGGCGACTGTTGCTAGTATACTGCTGGCTGTAAGTTACAAAATCATTTATCTCTTCTTTAGTTGCATTTCGAAACATTTCAATCTGACTTTATTCAAACTCATGTCTAGTTTTCTGATATATATATATATATATATATATTATATATATATATATATATATATATATATATATATATATATATATATATATATATATATATATATATATATATATATATATATATATATATATATATATATATATTATATATATATATATATATATATATATATATATATATATATATATATATATATATATATTTATTATTATTTTATTATATATATTTATATATATATATATATATATATAAATAATAATAATAATAATAATAATAATAATAATAATAATAATAATAATAATAATAATAATAATAATAATAATAATAATAATAATAATAATAATAATAATAATAATAATAATAATAATAAAATATAAATACTTTCCATTACTCTCTTTTCATAATTTAGTGAATAAATATTTCTGAGAGATGTAACAATAATTTTGAATTGGTATTGTACATAAAAACTATCTTTGACGCTTGGTTAATGAAATACTAAAATAAAAGTTTTTAAAATCCAGACACACACACACACACAAGCACATTAAAAGAAAGAAAAATAAGTAGTTTAAAAGATCATTTAAATAATTTTATATAAAATATATTTCTTTTTAAAAAATTAACCACATTTTAAAAGCTTATAGCTTCATAAATTTTGGAAATAAATTAATAACAAAAAAAATAAATATAAAATTATTAATAAATAATCAAATAATAATAATAAATAATAATAATAATAATAATAATAATAATAATAAATAATATAATGATAATAAATAATAAATAATAATAATAATAATAATAATATTAATAATAATAATAATAATAATAATAATAATAATAATAATAATAATAATAATAATAATAATAATAATAATAATAATAATAATAAATAATAATAATAATAATAATATACGGATACCAGTTTTAAAACTATTATTTAACGGTGATTTATGTTCAATTTGGGTTGATTATAAAAACACAAGAAAATCGGCAATCTAACTCTACGGATTATTCAACCCTGTTTTTCACTTTTAAATTTTGAATATTCAAAACATCTTTCCCTCTTTTTAGATGCGAAAAATAATTTGTTTTCAGAGATGAATTATTGTAATCTTAGATTAATAATTGATTTTGACTTATATATATATATATTATATATATATATATATATATATATATAATATATATATATAAATATATATATAACTTTTTAAGTATGTTATGCGAGGAATCGAACATTGACCACTAAAGTGGTGTTACCTCTGTACCATGACAGTTTCAAAAGAAAATCTCAGTGAGAACCTCATAAACAACCTTTCATGCAGACATTCTCAAAAGACTTCTCCGACTGCATACTTAGTAATATATATATATATATATATATATATATATATATATTATATATATATATATATATATATAATATTATATATATATATATGCAATGCCTTGTTAACTGTGAGTACTCTATTTCTAAATTAAGGTATTTAAAAAATAAGTGGATATCTTTGAATTTCTAAACCATATAACACCATTCAAAAACTACGTCTCTTGTAATATATAATATATTATATAATATATATATATAATATATATATATTATATAATATAATATATATATATATATATATATATATATATATTTATATATATATATATATTATATATATATATTATATATATATATATATATATATATATATATATATATATATATATATATTTTTTTTTTTTTTTTTTTTTTTTTTTTTTTTTTTTTCTCTTTTATTCTCTTTTTCCTTTTTATTCTTTTCATCAATTTTCTTATCAGACTTGTAAATGCCGTTTAGAAATTTTTCTTAACCAAGTTTGTGTTTAAAAACTTTCCTCTATATTTTTCTTCTTATTCTTTTTTCCTTTTCGTGTTCTTCTGGTTTTTAGTTTACACGTGTACGAGCGAGAACAATATGGAATGGTTTTTTTTTTCTTTCCGTGTAAATTGTCTTGTTTTCTTTCTTTTTTTTTTTTTTTTCCTATCTCTATTAAGAGTTTTTATTAGTTTTATTCTTTGTTCTCTTTTGTCTGTATAATATATATATATATATATATATATATATATATATATATATATATATATATAATATATATATATATATATATTATATATATATATATATATATATAATATATATTATATATAACCATAAAAAAAACTTAAAATTTAAATAATTTAACTAATAAGTTGCCTCAATATTTTAGTAAACACATTTAAAAAAAAAAAAAAAAAAAAAAAAAAAAAAAAAAAAAAAGTTTAAAATTGGAGTCCTGTTGTCATGGCTATCAATCTTCATGAAGAAGAGGAAATGACGCAGTGACTCTTTAAGCAGATTTTGTCTGCGAAATTCAGAGAAGGAGAGCAAGTGGCAAGTGTCGAAATATTATTTGAATAATTTCTTCTGCCGAGAAAGGAAGCTTATAATTATAATTTTGAAAAAACGACATGAATTATTATTATTTTAGGATTGATTGAGCTTATATATATATAGATATATATATATATATATATATATATATATATATATATATATATATATATATATATATATATATATATATATATATATATATATATATATATATATATATATATATATATATATATATATATATATATATATATATATATATATATATATATATATATATATATATATATATATATATATATATATATATATATATATATATATATATATATATATATATATATATATATATATATATATATATATATATATATATATATATATATATATATATATATATATATATATATATATATATATATATATATATATATATATATATATATATATATATATATAAATGTGTGTGTGTGTGTGTATATGTGTTTGTGAATATTTGCAAGCGTGAAGAGATCCTGTTAGAAAAGATTCAATCTCCACTAAATAGTGTTAAAAATCATCCTATAATTGAAATAACTGTGTAAAGAAAAATAAAAGAGAAAGTTATTAACAATGTACTTAAAAATATAAGAATTTACCAAAGATAAAAGCTTCATTTTCAAATAGTATTCTCAGTCTAAAAATAATTTAAGTTTTGGTAAAAGTTGCAAGACTTATTAAGCTTTTGGAATTAGAGTAAGCTACATGAGCAATTCTGTCAGAAAATATAAATCCACCTTTTCTTCTGTAAAGGTTTACTGGGGGATAATTAATTCGAAATTGTTGGTCATTTTACAGAATGGTATATATATATATATATATATATTATATATATATATATATATATATATATATATATATATATATATATATATATATATATATATATATATATATATATGTATATATATATATATATATATATATATATATATATATATATATATATATATATATATATATATATATATATATTAAATAAAAGATGTAGCCTTGCTTATAAATAGAATTAAGTGGTGATAATGGAAATTAAATTTTTTTAAGCATATTGGGATTTTTTATTTTTTTTATTTTCCTTTTTTATCTATTGTTTTTTACAAAGTTTTGATTTTTTTTTACATTTTCTCTTTAACAAAAAAAAAGTTTAATTAATATCATAAAATATAAAATTACACATTCAAATAATTTTCAACCATGTAATTTGCTTTATTTAATTGTTTTTATTAATCAATTAAATTATAATAATACAAAAATAAAATAAAATTTGACGGAACATTATATCTTAATAAACTTTCAAAATATTTTTTTTTTTGAAAAGATTGACTTCTGGATCGTATAACTTTTGACCTTCCTAAATATTTTCAAAATGTTTTCCAAGAATTATGAAAGATAAAAACATAGTTTTACCAAATACGAATTAAGTAACAATTTTGAAGTATGGATTAAATTTCATAAATGACAAATGAATAAAAGATTTTCCTAAAGATTTAAAAGATGAACTGTGCCCGTCTACATAACTGTATATAAGGGATAAAAATAAAAAGAAGTTATCAGCATACATATAGATTAAACATAAATGATACAAATTCCGCATTAGTTTGACACAGGAACAATGAAAACCAAATGATTGCAACAGTGATTGCAGAGATAAGTTAGAACGAAATTTGACAGAATCCTTCATTGATTGCAGCAGTGATTGCAGAGATAAGTAAGAACGAAATCTGACAGAATCCTTCATTGATTGCAACAGTGATTGCAGAGATAAGTAATAACGATTTGCGAAATTTGAAAACATTCTTCTTTAATTAAAAATACAAAAAATATAAATTTAAATAATAATTCCTTTACATAGACATTAAAATTAAGACATAATATTTTTAAAAAATCATTTTGAATTCTTTAAAAATTTGCTGAGGAAGTAACGGAGTCGCATGAATAGCCATATAGAAATGACATAATCTTTATTGATTTCATTTAGTTTTTTGTGCTTGGATAAGGAAACCTAGTTAAAATTTTCTAAAGCTGGAGTTTTAAAGTAGTTTTGCTGAATGTTCCAATTTCACCATTTTTATTGTTTTTTTTTGTTGTTTTTTTTTTCATTTTTATTGCTTTAATTATATTTTTTTGGAATGAGATTTTCATGTATTTTGAAATTTTATATATATATATATATATATATATATATATATATATATATATATATATATATATATATATATATATATATATATATATATATATATATATATATATATATATATATTATATATATATATATATATATATATATATATATATATATATATATATATAATATATATATATATATATATATATATATATATATATATATATATATATATATATATATATATATATATATATATATATATATATATAAGATTTTTGAAGATCAATTTATAGATGTAGTAATTAAAATTCTTCACCTTCTGTTTTGGACACTTAAAATATTCTCGAACTTGAAAGAAATATTCAAGTGAATCTTGAAAACAAAAATCTCAAAATTTTTTTTTTTTTTTTTTTTTTTTTTTTTTTTTTTTTTTTTTTTAGTAAATCAGCAAGTTTTCTCATATAATTTCTTGACTGAATCATCCGTCGACTACATCCATGACTTTCAGGGACTCCTTCCATGATTTTTAGCGACACCATCCATGACTTTTAGCGACTCCAACCATGACTTTTAGCTAAATTCTTTGTCTGCCGGTTTGTCTGCCTAATTGTCTGCAGAACTATTTTATTTCTCTTGGAAACTGACTCAAAGCACTGTAATGGAAAAAGGAGTGGACGGGAGTCAAGGGGAGAGGAGGGGGAGGGGAGACATAGCTGGAGAAGAGTAGTTGTGGGGTTGGGGGATAGGAGGGTGAAATGTATCCACTTTATTCGCTTAGTTTTCCCATTCTCCTCGTTTGCTTCAGCTATTTCCGAAAAGCCTTTATTTTTCAATTTACTTTTTTTTAGATGCAGATACTTTATATATATATATATATATATATATATATATATATATATATATATATATTATATATATATATATATATATATATATATATATATATATATATATATATATATATATATATATATATATATATATATATATATATATATATATATATATATATATATATATATATATATATATATATATATATATATATATATATATATATATATATATATATATATATATATATATATATATATATATATATATATATATATATATATATATATATATATATATATATATATATATATATATATATATATATATATATATATATATATATATATAATATATATATATATATATAATTTTGCCGCAATATATATTTTTCTCTTCTCTGTATCCATAAATGCTTCTCGATTTTAACTTTCCAATTCCATTCTTCCTCATCTGCAAAAGGGATTTTTGTGGGATTTTTTTTTCAATTCTGTGAAATTCAACTCCTTAAAAATCAAGTCTACGTATTTCCATCTCAAAGAAATTTCTATCAACATTTCCCTTTATTTTAACCATTCTTTGTTCCCCTGTTAAAATTATAAACCTTCAAAGCCTGAGAATTAAACAAAAATATAACATTTCAAAACTTATTAAATTACTTCTGTGAAGAGATGAGGAAGTTTTATTCAGGCTGACAAAATCTGTTTCTTTCTTTTCAGTTTCTTCTTTGTGAGAGGTACTACCCTCATCTGAAGTAGTTTCAGTTTTACTATCTTCAGTAAAGCTCCTTCCCAAAGACTTTTAAAGAATATATATATATATATATATATATATATATATATATATATATATATATATATATATATATATATATATATATATATACTATATATTATACTCATATATATATATATATAGTATATATATATATATATATATAGTATATATATATATATATATATATATATATATATATATATATATATATATATATATATATATATATATATATATATATATATATATATTATATATATATATATATATATATATATATATATATATATATATATATATATATATATATATATATATAATATATTATATATATATATATATATATATATATATATATATATATATATATATATATATATATATATATATATATATATAATTTCTATCCCTTTTTGGGGATCTCTCTTTCACCTTAGGAACATTATATGATAACAGTTTTAACAACGGCCTTACTTAAGCTTTAAGTTAAATTTTGAGTTATTTATTTTTTTGCTTATTTAATTATAGCAACTATAAATGGGCCTTATTCATTCTTGTACGAAATACTGCTCTCACTTTTGGGTCTGTTCATGTGTTACCGGTTATTTGAATAGAGTCGAATCCAGGGTGAAGAGATTTACAAACTCTTTCAAACTTTCCAATTCATTTGACCCATTATTTTTACTGTAGACGTTGGTGATATGTCTCTTTTTCTGTAGGTACTATAACGGCAA
>SEYY01022839.1:85000-92233 GCA_009176605.1 Armadillidium nasatum | reverse complement strand
TAAACCGAACCCTCCCCTGAAAAATCGAAGTAGGTACCTGAGTTGTGGCTGTAGGTTTACTATGAACATTTAAAGCAAAAGGAGCTGACGAACGGCTTAACCTTACACGAACATCCACAGCAGAAAGTATTAAATGATCCTGGGAAAAAATATCACCGTTCAATCTACCATAAAGGTCATATACTTTAGAGCTTCTTTTGCTGGCAGCATCAACTATTTTAGAGGCATCTTTTATGCTATAAAATTCCGTTGATTGGAGATGAGAGTACCATCTTCTGAGAAATTCAATACAGTTTCGATAAATGTGCAATAAGGATAACTTGCATCTGCTGAACCTAGAGACAATTCGTTTAAAAATACTTCAAGATGATTAAAGCAACTATATCAAAAATTGGATGTCGGGTATACAACATGATCATTGTCAGAAAGCTCTGACCCGCCATCCTTTATTAGTTTCACATTTAAATAAAGGAAAATAATACTAGGATCAAGCTAATGTTCTGAATCACCTGGGATATAAAATTCCACAGGTACGTCTGCATTTGTAACAGAGTTCACAGGATTAATACTTATAAAATTAGACTCAAGATTGCTCGTTTGAGTAGTGGCCACAGGAAATAGATCTAATTCCGAGTTGCAACAATCGAGGCATGAAGGATGGAGGAAATGCATCTTGACGGGATTAAAGATCGACTATTAATGAGTATTTTTTTTACAAATGTAGCTCTATATTAACCCTTAAACATTGGACCTTTTTTCTTTTACTGTAACACAGAAATGAGGTAAGTGTTACCCCAATTTTAAAAAATAATATAAAATACTTAATTTAAAATTTTATTAAATGTTACTAAAAACCTTGTTTTATAACCTATTTTATTAATTACAGATATAAAATTAATAAATTTAATGAAAGTTTTTAATAAAAAATTATTAATTTTAAAAAAAGGTAAAAAAAAAAAAAAATTCTAGATTTTTTTTTTTTTAGGAAAAATTTTTTATTTTCAAAAATAATGTTTCTAGTACTTAAGTGAAGATGCAGGACCGTCCATTCAGTTGCATTTTGACCTCGAGGAACGAAAATTACCTGTCCAAGGGGGGGGGGATGAAAAATGGTCAAAATTTTGTCCCTCAAACTTTTTATTTTTTATTTTTTGGCAATTGTTATTTTATTATATTATATATATATATATATAATATATATATATATATATATTATATATATATATATATATATATATATATATATATATATATATATATCAACCTTGGGGTTAGTATGTTGGAGCCTCCATTCATTTTCCTTTTATCCTCAAAGACTGAATTTTACCTGTAAAGGTTGGGAGAGAAAAAAGGTAAGATTTTTGAGACTCAAAAAAATGAGATTTTTTTTTTTATAATTTTTCCATATATTGATATATTTATTTATTTATTTATTTATTTATTTATTTATTTATTCGTTTATTTATTTAATTATTTAGTTGTTTATTTTTATTAGAAATTTATTTATTTAGTTATTTATGTTGTTATCATACATGTTGGCTTACCTGGTAGGTTTATGGTTTATGACAAGTGAGACATAATGGATGAAAATGGTTGGTGCACACTGGTTTCTGACATAGACAGCATCTATACTTCGTTTTTTGTCTTCCGTTCTGGTGCAGGTGCTGCACCTCTTCATAGGGTAAAATCTTGGCAAAACAGGAATGTCAGCCTGTTCAACATTTGTTTCTTCTATGTTGTATAAATCAGTAATTATATTCCGTACTGCTCGCGAGAGAGATAGAATAGTGGCCCTATGCTTAGCCCATGGGGAGATGAGTTATGCCAGATCCATCATGTAAATTCGCTTCATCATTTGTTTTGTGTTGGTTCTTCTTATGTTTTCGTTGTAGATTACCCATGAACTAATTGAACACGCATTGACCATTCCTTAAAAGATGCAGATGGGTCATCTTTTTGTTCTTCTTGAACAAGAGTATGTTGAACACATTTGTTCAAATGTGTCAACGCCACCTTTGGTAGAGTTATATATTCTACTATTTCTGGCTTTCCACTTTGCATAGACACTTTCGGCTTGGAATGCATAGAGGAGAGTAGCAGAACCAACTTCTTTTTTGATTTTGATGTTGTTGCTGGAACGTAAGAGATCACAGTCATTTCTTTCGTAAATAGGAAGGCACTTGATTCATAATTACGATTTGTTTTGTCTTTCATTACAGCAGGTATCTCTTTTTTATTTGTTCTTAGTGTTCCTACAAGGGTCATTCCACAGTTGGATAAGAGATCTTGTACTAGATCCACGGACGTGAACTAATTGTCAGTTGTCACATAACCCTATTTCATACCTTTCTCTTTCTAATTGTACAGGGAATATTAGCTCTATAGTAAAGTCTGATATCTTATTGTCAGGATGTAAGTCATTAGAAGTTGAGGACGGCAGAGTTAGATAAAAGCGATCTTCATTCTCCATGGCGAATGTTAAGAATGTTAACAAATTTTAATATCACCTGCTTTTATATAGCTATTAAACTTATCAGGATACCCTATCTATTTCATATGATAGGGTTTATTTTCTCCTTTACCTTTAAAGCCTAAAAATTTTTCGATTTTACATATGAAACCTAATTTTTTGTACTTCCTGTTTATAAAACACTCCTTTTATTTGTTCACCATCTATATCTTCTAGATAATATAATTTTAACCCATCTCTAGGGAACTGCCTAATAGAATATATATTAAAATCTTCTTTTGACCATCCTTCTTCATACCCTCTTCCAGAAATTACCTGCAGTTCTAGATACTCATCGACTTTAAAACCTGTGTTGTCTCGTATTTCACGGACATTCCGTTTATCAGGAGAAGGTTTTGTTTTAACCATCTCAAGTGGTGTTTCCTTAATTGTTCTACGATACGATCTATTGAAATAAGCCCAACCATTTAAGCCTGACCACCAGATGTTTGACTTAAGGGCATCCATATGACCGACTTTTTTAAAGCCTAAGTTAAGCCTAACGCACAGGTATTTTTATCCATTAGCCATTTATTTATCATGTTAGGCCTAATACAGCAAAACCTCTTAAGTTAAGCCTAATACAAATTACAGTTTCAACTAATCTCTCATAATATCTGCTTGCTTTCTTAACCTTTTAACCGTAGGGTATGGATTCTTTCTAATTCCCGTTCTAGTTAAGCATAATGGCGAAGTAGCCGATGACGTCATAGCTCTAGGTGCGTTCGAGGCTAGAGTTTCAGGAACATCTTGTAAATTCTCTAAATCTTCTAATCTGATTATATTTAGTATTAGACTCCGTGGGAGATTAATATTTTTAAGTTTTTGTTTTATTATAGGCCAACCTTTTACTGGACTTCTACGCCAATTACGAACCAGATCGGAAATTAAGTCGATTATATTTGATCCGGGAATAGATTCATCATCAATTATGATTTGACCTGCTTTATCCTACACTATCTGATTTTAAAAGTATTAAATAAGGCAACACCTCTATTCTTCACAGTTAAAGGAAGACTGTATTCTATAATATTTTCAAATCTTTTTCTTCGGTCTTTATCCTCCTTTTCAGGTGCAGATACAGCTTCATTTTCATGAACATATTTTCCTTTTAAATCTATTAATTTTTTTTTTGAGTATGTCTTGACATTTCATTCTTTTTTCATGTATATTCATGTTAGGATTTAAGGGAGGGCTATGCTTAAAAAAAAAAAAAGGTATTTGTTGAACTTGGAAAGAGAACGATTTGAAAGGGTAGACATTAGTAAATATATTTAGATGGTATGAGACGAAACGCTGAAGGTTTTTTTTATGGGGGTTCAAACCAATTATACTTATTTTGACTTTTTTTACTAAATCCTTCATGAAATATTTAATATTTTATATTTTTTCCTTTTTTTTTTTAAAAAAAAAAATGATTTGGAAATATATGTAGGAATCAAATGAGCTCAAGTTTATGAAAATAGGTGGTGGTTTAGATTATTAAATTCTTGCTCAGAGTCATTGGAAATTATGCAAATTTGATTTTTTTAACAGTTTTGGCTTCAAGTGAAAGTTTTTATAATTTGCTATAAGAATACTTTTAAAAAATTTGAAAACTCAAAAAAAAAAATGTACAGCACACACACAATGCTTTTTTTCAAGGTCATTCGACATATGCTATTTAAAAAGTCTTTTTTCTCAGGAACAGCTAGGAATATTGAAAAACTAATTACAGATTTGGAATCGGCATAGACTTTACTTTAAAAAAAGTTTGCTAAAAGTTTTCACCCCTAAAAAGGACGAACATCAAATCATAGGGTTCTCTTAAAATTGTCAAAAGTTCATTTTCAATACTTGATAGTTGTTCCACTTTAGGTTCGTATAATGTTATAGGTAAAGGTTGTTGCAAGCAAGAACAGCGAGCGGTTATTATTATTATTATTATTATTATTATTATTATTATTATTATTATTATTATTATTATTATTATTATTATTATTATTATTATTATTCATTTTCTCATAATTAGAGTAAGGAATAATAGACACTTTTTTCCTTATATAGAAGTTAACAGTTTAGTTAATATCGGCACTACAATGGAAAATAATAAAGGTAGAAATGCTCCTCCTGTTTACAGCAGTTTCTATTTATTTACAAAATTTCTTTTCTTACTTTTATCCGTAAGTTTCTTAAGGATTTTGCTTAAACGTCGTAATTTTTGTTTATGAGATTCTTTTAAAGGAATCACACCTTTTATAATGTTTAAACATATTTCACAAATACACTTAGCAAATGTAGTTTTCCTCAAATACTTTCTTTTTTCACTCCTGCTAAGTTCTTGTAATTTTTAAATATAGGTAGAAATTTTTTCACTAGCTTAGTCATTCTGGTATATATACGGTTTCAACTTGAGTAGGTAAGATATTTGTACGCAATAATACCCTGATGGTGTTTTTAGGATGAAGGTCACACAGTAAATAACCATATGGCAAAGTTACGGTAATCGCCTTCATTAATTAAAGTAAATAGTATCTCTCCATTGCTTTGTGAAACAAAAAGTAAACTCTTCAGTGTTTAATGAACTAATGATATGATTAAAGGCAGCCCGTTCTCCATGTAAACTTTTCAACATATAATATTGTTGATATAAAACACTATGAACCGTATTAACATCTTCTTCATACATACTCTTTTCCTTTAATTTTCTTTCAATTATTTTTTGAATATGGGATAGATATTTTATTTGGGCATAGTTTGTAAGCCAAAACCCATGAGAAGTAAGTATAAATATATCTTTTATTCTACACCAAACTCTTATATCTAAAGCATTCTTATTAAGCACTTAGAAAATGTCATTGTGAGTCTCTTATTATCGGTTTCTTTTTTACCACTGATGATTTCTCCCCATTGATTTATTTAAATTTATCACTAATCCAACCAGTAATATGTCTGCATATTTCAATTAATTCTTAAGGACTCATGTATATTCGTGGACTCTCTGTTTGATATAAGTAAGATCCACATGCAAAATATTCATGGCCATATGATTTTCTCTCATATAGTACAGAAATTTCACTTTTCGGAATTTTAATTTCCCATGTTACAATATCTTCTATGGCTGTATAAAGGCAAAGACGTAACATGTTGTTCGTATTAAAATAACAAAGATATATTTATAAGGAATCTTCTGCTGAACTAAAAGTTGCTTGGTTCATGTTAACCACTAAGAAACGTTTATGAATCTGACGTCACTGTGGAGATGGAGGCTGATTAATGGTTTTAACTATCAAAAAGGTTGGAAAATATTTACCTAACCTATGAAAAATGGGAGGGGTTTAGCCTTGTTTTGGGTTAATGTTCTGTGCTGATGGGCTGAATATCATTAGTTAGGGCTCTAATATAGTGAAGCTAGGGTGGACTCGGTTTGTCTCAGTGGAATATTGTCGTAAGTAAATTGGAAAATTAGATAATATTATGATTATATATATATATATATATATATATATATATATATATATATATATATATATATATATATATATATATATATATATATATATATATATATATATATATATATATATATATATATATATATATATATATATATATATATATATATATATATATATATATATATATATATATATATATGTAACGGTATTGTAACTCCTTTTCCCCTCCCCCCTTGCGTTCAATACAGCATCTGTAATATCTTCGGCATTCTCTCCTTTTTTGTCTAATAATTGGTTTCATAATAATGGCTCGTTGTAGAAACTGACGTTTTGTTATAACCCTTAATGTTTGCTATTCAGTAGTTAATTTAATAAGGTTCTTGAAATAAGATAACAAATATTAGTAAAGTTGAAGTGATGGTGCCATTTGAATCAGCCAATGAGAAGAGGGCTCTCTCTTTGAGTGGAATTTGGCGCTCAAGGAGGGAATTGCAGGGAGAGAAAGCCTCAGTTCATCATCTGACAGAGTCACCACAGGTCTCTTGCCTGTGGTGGCAAGGTGAACGCTAAGAACATCAATTTAATTACCATTTTAATATTAATAGTGAATATAAGAAACCATAGAACTAACAAAGGATTCGAAGAAGGGAATGGAGGGTTACTGTTGCTTTGTAATAATTTAGATAATCGAAAGATCATTCCATTTTTGTTGTTTTGTAACTAGATTTAAGGAAATAAAGAATAAAGAAGAACAAAGCTCTTAGTAACAATCCTCCTTGATAAACCAAGCAATCGTGCAATTGCAGCTTGCAAAATTGGTGACCCCAGAGTGACGGTTTGCAGTGTTTCAACATTGCAAATTGAATTGACAGTGGCTCTTTTTTGAGCCGAATAAGAACAAAAGCGAAATAAGAAGTCAACTTCAAGAAACAAGAAAAAGGAAACAGCGAACAATTCCGAAAAAAAAAAAGAAGAATTTTTTACAAGCGGCCAAAGAAACCTACCCCATCCCCCGTTATTGGGTTAAGGGGATGAAAGAGACTCAAGTTACGCCTTCGAAGAACAAGAGAGAAACTGTTTACATCAAGAGACGGCTGCAAGGCTGAATTCCCCAAGCCAGGAAAGAAGTGGGGAGAAAGAAGAAATACCCAAGATTAAAATCCCCCACATTTTAAGTTAAGGAAGGGTGAGGGAATGCCCGAGGAAAAAGTTACACGGATGCACACAATAACAGGCGTACACGCCATAGAGCGAAGAACCTGGAGATATAAGAAATAGAAGGAACAT
>SEYY01022839.1:75000-80000 GCA_009176605.1 Armadillidium nasatum | reverse complement strand
AGAAGAGCAGTGTCCATTGTAATAGCGATAGTAAAGAGAGAGTGACGCAACAATTCGACGGACAGAAAGAGATTGAAGAGAGTTAGTAAGAGCAGGAGAGTTGATGAGACGAAATGCCCTAGACTCCACCTTCTGTAGGAGAGCTGTATGTGTGGAACCACCCCAGATATGTGAAGCATACTCCATACAGGGGCGAACAACACCCCTATACAGAGCAAGCAACTGGGGTGGAGTGAAGAAATACTGAAGGCGCCTCAGAACACCCAACCTCTTAGAAGCTTGTTTAGAAAGAGAGGTAATATGATCTTTCCAAGAAAGATCACGAGAAAAGGAAACACCGAGAATATTAAGAACAGATGAAGGTCTGAGTTGAGTGTTTTCGAAGAAGATATCATAGTTGTGTGGAAGATTGTGTCGAGTGGAGAGATGGAGGAATTGAGTTTTGGTGGCATTGAAAACAACCATGTTCTCTCTGCCCCAATTAGAAATAGAGATAGATCAGAGGTCAGCTGCTCCAAGGCAACCCTCCTTGCGTCTAGTAACTGTTGTTGAGAGAGGGCGCCTTTCAAATTGAAAAGAGTAATGAAGGGTGGAGTCATCAGCATAGGAGTGGATAGGAGATGAAGTAACAGAGAGAAGATCATTAATGAATAGTAGAAAAAGTGTTGGGGATAGGACAGATCCTTGAGGAACACCACTGTTAATAGATTTAAAGGAAGAGCGGTGGCCGTCTACAACAGCTGCTATAGAACGACCGGAAAGGAAATCAGAGAGAAGGTCACAGAGAGAAGGATAGATTCCGAAAGAGGGAAGTTTGGAAATCAAAGCTTTGTGCCAGACTCTATCGAAAGCTTTCGATATGTCTAGCGCAACAGCAAAAGATTCACCGAAATGCCGAAGAGCGGAGCACCAAGAGTCAGAGAGAAGGGAAAGGAGATCACCAGTAGAGCGTTTCTTACGAAAGCCATACTGGCGATCAGAGATAAGATTAGAAGAATTGAGATGTTTCCAAATCTTCCTGTTAAGGATAGATTCGAAAACTTTAGAAAGAACGGAGGTTAAAGAAATTGGACGATAGTTAGAGGGCTGAGAGGGGTCCCCCCTCTTCGGCACAGGTTGAATGAGTGCACGTTTCCAGCAAGAAGGGAAGGTTGAAGTAGAAAGACATAGACGAAAAAGTTTACCAAGGCAGGTTGCAAGCTCGGAAGCACAAGTTTTGAGAACCACAGAAGGGATACCGTCAGGACCGTACGCCTTCTTAGTATAACGTCTTTAGAAGAAATTATAATTTTAGGCATAAATGAGTTGGAGGGGGTTGGAGGAGAAGGAACAGCTCCGGAATCGTCTAAGGTTGAATTAGAAGCAAAAGTTTGAGCGAAGAGTTCAGCTTTAGAGGAAGGCAAAACGGCAGTTGTACCGTCAGAAGATACTAAAGGAGGAAAGAGGAAGAAGCAAAGTTAGAGTTGACATTTTTTGCAAAATGCCAGAAAGGGCGTGAGGATGTAGAGCCAGAAAGATTGTTGCATTTTTAAGCGGAGAAAGGAGTTTTTAGTATTGCGGAGAATAGATTTTGCACGATTCCGGGATGAAATATAAGTTGCATGAGTTTCTGGAGTTTGAAGACGACGGTAATCCCTGAAAGCAGCATCCCTGTGGCGGATAGCACGAGAACAAGCAGAGTTAAACCAAGGTTTGTTAGGTTTAGTAGAAGGGAAAGAATATGGAATGTACGCCTCCTATATATATATATATATATATATATATATATATATATATATATATATATATATATATATATATATATATATATATATATATATATATATATATATATATATATATATATATATATATATATATATATATATATATATATATATATATATATATATATATATATATATATATATATATATATATATATATATATATATATATATATATATATATATATATATATATAGGTTTGAATGTAGTCTAACATCCTTAAATTTCTACCTACGTCCATACTTTTTTTTTTTTATTAGATAAAGTTTTATTACTTTTACATACTTTGTATCACTCTTTGCAAGGCCTTCAATTGTGGTTATTCTTTTCGGAAATTTGGGAATAGTCAAAAAAGCCACTAAGTTCCCAGTGTAACTTGAGATTAAAACTATGGCACCCAACCAAAAAAATACCAAACTTAGCTTTCCTATTTCCGACTTGGGATTGCGTCCAAATAATTGCCTGCCGAAGTAAACTCTGAAAAAGAAGATGGAACGAAATATTTATAGATTTTCTCTCATCTAATATATATATATATATATATATATATATATATATATATATATATATATATATATATATATATATATATATATATATATATATATATATATATATATATATATATATATATATATGGCAAGAACTTTATTTTTTCAGATAAATGCCAGCTCAAAATCAGTTTTCTTAAAAGATAAAATATACATTACTTTGATAATATCCATATAAGCTTGATGAATGCCAAGATAGAAGTTGTCTGAGTATTTGATTATTAAATAATACAGTAAAGGAAAAACCATCATTGTTAAAATTGTTGCACTCCACACCGTTATTGATAGTGGATAAAACAAGTTAGACCACATTGGTAATGCCTCAGGCTTTTTTAAGACAAATCCAAAACCTTCATGGAAATAAGGCACAGAATAATCGAAATTTATCATGCGATCTAAAGTAAAAGGCAAAGAATTTCCAGTTATATTCTTTTTTCCAATCTTAATATCCCGAAGGAGATATTTCCACATTCCCTCTTCTGTGAAGGTGAAGCTAAAGTTTAACTTTTCTTCAAGAACTTTTAATGTATTGATAGAAATACCTTTTAACTGAGCGTTTTCCATATACACAAATGGAAAATCATCCAATATAATGATGAAAGATGAATTATTTCACCATTAAAGCTTTTATATCTATTGGGAAATAGGACTTTCAAACGTATTAAAATTTGTGGTATTCCAAAATCCTAAAAATTTATTCATGCGTTTACCTCTATTTTTGTGAAATGGTAAGTAAAGAAAATACACCATAACGATTTACTCCTCTTAGATTAACGAGTTCCAATAATGCAACATTTACAGGCATCTTCATAAATTTCGTGGATAAATATGATTCAGAACTTTCAGACTTGTTGATATTTATTAAAATAACTGTGTTGAATATCCATTTTGGACAAAAATCCTCATTAAGCCATGATAAATCTTTATTACTAATTATTAATAACACCATCTCTGGATTCAAGAAATTGAGAGGCAAAACAGAATTCATATAGGTGAGAAAAGAAGTTGAATATAGTGTGTAAACAGAAAAATCTTCAAAAATTTCAAGAAACTCTCTGTCGAGGATATCCTTTTCAAGCACGTACTCTTTTTCATCTTTATAAATTACAGATTCGTCAATGAATACCACTATTTCTTTTCCCTTTAAAGGAAATTGGATGAGATCTCTTAATAAAGATGGTAATAATTTGCTTTGAACTCCATTCTCGTAAGCACAAAACAGGATATTAATTATCCAAAATATTATATTCATTTTGTCAACACCAGATCATATATATAGATGCATAATATATATATATATAAAACTGTTTCGTCTTTTATTTATCTTTTCTTTTATTTTAGTTTATTTTATTTATTTATTTATTTTTTTTTTTAAATAAATATTTAGACTTTCGTTAGGTCCATTCACATAAATCTATCTATCTCTTTATAAACATTTCATATAGAGCATTTATTATTCTTGTCTGATAAAGGAAAGAAAGAAAACTGATCGGAAAGGAGAAAGGCTTTTAAGATCCATCGAATGGGTTACCAGGGTGCAAGACAGAGACCCTTCAAAGCATACATCTCATCAGTCTCTATCCTTAACCTCTACCCATTTTCAGATAGTTAATAAAATTATCGTTATATATATATATATATATATATATATATATATATATATATATATATATATATATATATATATATATATATATATATATATATATATATATATATATATATATATATATATATATATATATATATATATATATATATATATATATATATATATATATATTATATATATATATATATATATATATATATATATATATATATATATATATATATATATATATATATATATATATATATATATATATATATATATATATATATATATATATATATATATATATATATATATATATATATATATATATATATATATATATATATATATATATATATATATATATATATATATATATATATATATATATATATATATAATTTGCACTTCACGGACGGTGCCCTATTTGGAGAGGGAAATTTTTTGGGAAGTTAATTACTTTTATTCCACGGCATTAAAGGCAAATTATATTCTGAAAGTTAAACAATCTCCGCATTTTCACACTTGCGTCTTTTTTGCGCTTTCATTGCTCATGCTTGGCTAAGCAAATGTTGGGTAAGAGCACTGCTGGGAGAGCAAACTAGAACCACTCACTGTTGTTTATTTCGTTTCACCCTTCAAGAGAATTAGTTACTTTTTCACTCCTTTTTTTCTCGTAAGAATATAAATCAGAGTTTCCTTGGGGACTATTTATTTTAATTTAATTTAGTAATATTAATTTACAAATATTAATTTAGGAATATTTTATTTAAGAATATTACATATGAATATATGGGAGTCTACATACGTTAAGTTAGGACTCAGGGGAGTCCACAACCGAAAACAGGTTGTGAACAACTGATCTAAATCAACCGTTTTATCATATTTATTTTTGTTGTCGTTATCTTGTTCTTTGTGACAATTTTAAAAACCTCGCATTCGTGGAGAACTTTGTAATTTTTTTTTTTTTTTTTTTTTTTTTTTTTTTTTTTTTTTTTTTTTTTTTTGCGTTGGATCGGGCTTTTTATCACGTAAGTTAATCACTTTACCACGATATTACTGTTTGGTACGAAATAAAATTTTAT
>SEYY01022839.1:65000-70000 GCA_009176605.1 Armadillidium nasatum | reverse complement strand
ACTTTTTATGCTTAATATGAAATTTTCTCATCGATTTTGAATGTTGGTTGTGATTGATTAACTGAGGTTACGTCAGGAATGCGTAATTTATTTGATGTGCACCTACTAACTGGATAGGTAGAGTAAAGTTAAGAAATACTGAATAGGTTATATCAGAGAAACCATTATTGTTATTTTGATATGAAATAAAAATTTAGTAATAAAAATTTTCTCGGCCAAGTTAAATGTAAATTGAAAATAGTTGTTAAGAGAAACTTAATGTCTGATCGACAGTCTAATTATAGAAAGATGAAATTATATGACGAATAGGTCAATGTTAGGTTATGTTGGAAAAAAGATGGTAGGTTAGGCTTGGTTAGGGAATGTGAGTATCCTGTTATGGGTAAAACACTATATAAAATTTTTTGTTTTGGTCTAATTATATCAATATGTCTATATATATATATATATATATATATAATTATATATATTATATATATATATATATATATATATATATATATATATATATATATAATATATATATATATATATATATATATATATATATATATATATATATATATATATATATATATATATATATAATATAATATATATATATATATATATATATATATATATATATATATATATATATATTATATATATATATATATATATATATATATATATATATATATATATTTACGCATCATTGGTATGTTGTTTCTGTCTAAGTGCGTATATTCGGGTGTACTATGTGAAGGTACTAATTTATAAAACAATATTCAGACCAATATTGTTGTACGGTTCAGAATGTTGAGCAATGAATAGGGTGCAAAAGAGTAGAATCGAGGTCATGGAAATGAGAGTAATCAGAGTCATCAGGGGAGTATCACTGAGAGATAGGATGAGGAGTGAACTGTAAGAGAGGAACTTGGGGTGGAATCAATTTTGGAATGCGTAGAAAGAAACCAACTGAGATGGTTTGGTCACGTGAAGAGAATGGGAGAGGGAGAGAGACTGAGAGAGATGCTGGAATGGAGACCAGAAGGAAGGAGACCGGCGGGAAGACCAAGGAAGAGATGGATGGAGGAGGTAGAAGAAGCCATTCAACGAAGGAACAAGACACTGGAAGATGTGGAAGACAACCGAATGTTTGAGGACAGAAATGCGTGGAGAAGATTTTGGAGAAGTAGCACCCGACAGGCGCCAGCCAACCGGATTGGACGGTGATGATGATGATGATGATGATGATGATGATGATGATGATGATGATGATGATGATATGATGATGATGATGATGATATATATATATATATATATATATTATATACTATATATATATATATATATATATATATATATATATATATAATATATATATATATATATATATATATATATATATATATATATATATATATATATATATATATATATATATATATATATATATATATATATATATATATATATATATATATATATAATATATATATAATATATATATATATATATATATATATATATATATATATATATATATATATATATATATATATATATATATATATATATATATATATATATATATATATATATATATATATATATATATATATATATATATATATATATATATATATATATATATATATATATATATATATATATATATATATATATATATATATATATATATATATATATTATAATAAATATAATATATAATAAAATAATAATATATATATATATAATTAATAATATAAAATATATATATATATATATATATATATAATATATATATATATATATATATATATATATATATATATATATATATATATATATATATATATATATATATATATATATATATATATATATATATATATATATATATATATATATATATATATATATATATATATATATATATATATATATATATATATATATTTCCCAACGGTTAAAAAAGGTCAAAAGGGTAAACCCTTTTCTCTTGGCCACCAGCTGTGACTGGAATAAACTGGGAGTAGCGGTATTCTTTTACCACAATATATATATATATATATATATATATATATATATATATATATATATATATATATATATATATATATATATATATATATATATATATATATATATATAAATTTTAATGTATTAGAAGGATGATAAATCAATGCAACACAAAATATATTTTTTATTCTTGTAAATAATTAAACAAATTGGTAATAGGAATGACCTCTTGCGCAGAGGACTAGTCAATGGTAGTTTGCTGCTGATATTTTATATACATTTTTATAGTATATTATATATATATATATATATATATATATATATATATATATATATATATATATATATATATATATATATATATATATATATATATATATATATATGTAGCTGGCCGAAACTATTGTCGAGTGTTTAATATATTTATTCGATATTTATAATAAATAATAATAGTGATATAAAGATAGTAATATCGAAGTTATAGTGAAATTTCTTGAAATATTAAAAATGTTAGTAATTTCATATTAGTCATAATAATGTTTATATTTGTAAAAATAATGGTAAAATATTATTATTTATAATAACAATGATAAAATATTTTTTCATTAATCCATAATAATAATGATAAAGTATTATTTACTAATATTAGTAATGGTAATATCAAGGTAATATTTAATTTAATATTCAGGTGCTATTAACCGATTTATTTAATGTTGATAAGAGCAGTATCACTAACATTAAGTTAATATTTGATTATTAAAATAATATTAAAATATTATTTTCTTATTGATTTAATATTAATAATAATATAATACTAGACTAGGAACTGATTTTCATAACTATAACTCAATATTCAAAATTTGAATTAATATTTGAATACTGATATCATTTACTGATTGATATTAATAATAACAGTAGAATTAACATTAATACTAGTAAAATCAGTATGACATTTTATTATTCATTTAATATTAACAATAATAATAGTAACATTAAAGTAATTTTTAATAGTCGTACTGATAGCAATAATAGTGATATTATTTAATGAGTAAATTAATGCTTATGATGGTATGATTAATAATAGTATCAGTGAAATGTGTAATAGTGATTGCAACACAAATATTAATAGCAATAATAATAGTAATATTAATATTAAAGCAATATTTGTGTGCAATAATAACAGTGGTATCAGTGAAATATCTAACAATTAACTTGATATTAACATTAGTAGTATTGAAGTATTAATTCTCAAATTCAGTGCAAATGAATGAATAATTAATTAATAATTAATGACTAATAAATAATATTTAATTTAACAACAGAAGAGATAACCTATTATTTATATTAAAAAATGTACTAAACGCAGTAGTCATCCGCATATGTATATATATATATATATATATATATATATATATATATATATATATATATATAATATATATATATATATATATATATATATAAATACTTATATTTTTGTGCATGTATGTGTATAGTTAGTAAATGGGTGTGGTCTTTTCCATAGCTTTAATTCCCTCTTGTGCGAGTCTCATTAATATGGGCTTATAAATTTCTCTTGCAAAAGGTAAAACCATTCCTTTTGTTTGTATTTCACCATCAAGAATCATTTTCGCTGCTATAGCGGCAGGATACGAAACAGTTTTAGCCATGGCTGTGTATCCCTCAGGATCTCCGTAGCACACAAGACTAATTCCCCTTAGTTCACGCGAACCATCTGGCCACAAAACGCGAATACTATGCCTCATGACTATCAAATCTTTCTCTCCTTTTTCTGGAACGGTAGAAATGACACAATTAATAATATTCAGTAATATCAATGATGTCATGGATTAAAATTGACTTCAAAGAATATAAATTCAATAATACTAAAAATATAAATATATCTAAATTAAATTATTTTACAAACCGAATTTTAGCTTCTTAGAGAGGTAGTAAGAAAGAGTATCCAAAGGAGTTCCCATCTTAGCCACCGGATCGTCTTTCAAAAGCCCCAACGTTTCGATCCCTTCCATTCTTTCTTCTGAACCTACTCTTTCAGCAACCAAAGCCTTTAGATTATCATAGAACAAAGTAGCATCCATTTGATTCAGCAAAGAACATATTAACTGCCGCTGAGAAGGGAAAAATATATTTAATGTAGAAAAAGTCGTCTGCTAAAATGATGAGGAGGAGAATGTGGAATCATAATAAAGAATCAATATTAATATTCATCATTTACCCATGTAAGTTCTGGCCCTTTTGGATGAAGACTTGTATGAGGTTCATGGTCAAGAAGTCCTAACTTCTGTAAACCAATGACGATATTGGAAAATCCTTTATACCTAAAACGATAGACCATTTACTAAATACGTAAGGAAATATAACAATACTCGTAGATATCAAAATATAGACCTAACAAAAATGTTTTTTAAGAAATAAAATAAGGAAAGAAAGAAATCAAATTAAATGTTGGCTTATGCCAAGCTTATTTATGTTAGTTTAGATGTGACAAATCGAACTCTGAAGCATTAAAGAACCCCTTTCGGCAATGGGAATAATTTGCATCGGTCGAACGTCATTAAAACGTTAAATGGAGAAATCTGCAATCAGGTAGAAAAGTTATTATGATAATTATGAAGGAATAACCTGTATAGGAAATATTTATAGAATGAAAATAAAATTAACATAATTATTATTATTATTATTATTATTATTATTATTATTATTATTATTATTATTATTATTATTATTATTATTATTATTATTATTATTATTATTATTATTGTATCAATAAATGAAAGCAAAGGTTAAACAAATTACAAGAAGGTAGGGCATATTTAATTTAAACATTCTGAATAGAATTGTGGAATTCTCGATATTACTAGAAATTTATATTAAAAAGGCAGATAAGAAGGTTCTTCGCCTTTCACTCAAAGAAAACTTAAAAATAATGTTAGAATATATATATATATATATATATATATATATATATA
>SEYY01022839.1:55000-57500 GCA_009176605.1 Armadillidium nasatum | reverse complement strand
GATATCCTTAATATAAGGCATTAAAAGATCTCCAAAGTAATCTGTCGATTCTCTTGGAAGTTGAGTTGGCATATTGTCAATACTGCAGACGAGGACACCAGGACCTTTAAAACTGTGGTAGGAAGAAAGGATATATTTTAAACCCCAAAAATAGAAGATATTAGTGTGATTGTATTTATGAATGTGTTTGTTATTTTTATTTTCTAAGTAACCACAGTAGGGTATCAGTTCCTTTAAAACTGTGGTAGGAAGAAAGGTGTGTTTTAAACCATAAAAATAAATGATTTTAGTGTGATTGAATTTATTAATGTTGTTTTAATTTTTATATTCAAAATAATCCCACTAGGACTTCAGATTCTTTAAAATTGTAATAAGAAGTAACAATGTTTTAATAATGTGATTGTAATAAAAATATTACATTAGTATAACTGTTATTATTAGTGAGATAATTCTTGATGTGTTCAAAACTATCGCAGTAGACCACCAGGTGCATCGAAATTGTAGTATTAAGGAAAAGAAAAAGAAGAAGAAGAAGAAACAGGTTTTAATAATATCTTCAAATTAAACACACAAAAAATATATTAGGAAATCTTCCTTATTATTACAGTTATTCTAAATACCTTTCAAAATATTTCCATTTTCAATATTCAAAATTTAGTATCTAAATTTGACTTTATAGAGTTAATTATGTTAAGTGGGAAAACACATTTTCAAACATAAATAATGTCCAAATAATTCGTTACGATGCCTTGATTTTATATAAAGAGATTTTGGCCAACAATTTCAAATTTTCAAATTCTCTCTCTCTCTCTCTCTCTCTCTCTCTCTCTCTCTCTCTCTCTCTCTCTCTCTCTCTCTCTCTCTCTCTCTCTCTCTCTCTCTCTCTCTCTCTCTCTCTCTCTCTCTCTCTCTCTCTCTCTCTCTCTCTTCTGAAGAATATACCTAGTATATATATATATATATATATATATATATATATATATATATATATATATATATATATATATATATATATATATATATATATATATATATATATATATATATATATATATATATATATATATATATATATGTATAGGCATCTTTTACAGTACCTGACAGTATCTTTATTTTGATCTGCATCATAGAGGCAGAAAGGCGTATCAATTGTCGTACATTCAGTAACAAACTCAATAGAGCCCCCAGGGTCTGCAGAAATGTCACAAATCGCAAGTAATTTGTGGGGTAGTGCTGGAGAACCAATCTATTTAAAAAAATATATGTGAATAAAAATCTAATCTTTTTGGGGAACTTTTTTAATATTTGTGTTTATTTCTTTGTTTTATAAAATCTGGCAAACGTTCATAAGGCATATATATATATATATATATATATATATATATATATATATATATATATATATATATATATATATATATATATATATATATATATATATATATATATATATATATATATATATATATATAAAATATTGTCTCTAATTTATGATTTTAATTTATAAATGTTTAGTGAAGTAAAAATAAATAATTATAACAATGAAATATAAACGAATTTTAAAAACGAAAGTCATCAAACTTTTCCTATTTCTTAAACTCCGGGCGACATTCATACGACAAAAAATCGTCCGTGTACCATTGGTCTTATTACGATAGATTAGGACTGACATAATATTCTTTTAATTAGGAGGAGTCACATCTACAATATAAAAAAGGGGTCCATTTCATAACCAACCAACTGGTTCCCACTTATCTACCCTAACGAACTTAACTTATATACCCTAACCAACCTAACTAATCTACTCTAACCAAAGATAACCAAAGAGATCCTTGTAAGTTCAACGCATAAAATCTATTAACTTACCGATACTGGTAACCATGGAGTATAAAGAGGTTGTAGAAGAGCCTTTGCATCAGGTATTGTTATCAGTTTAGGAGAATTCACTGCATAATATATTCCATTCACAATAACAGATGCGTACGGTGCGATCTAAATATAATAATAATAATAATAATAATAATAATAATAATAATAATAATAATAATAATAATAATAATAATAATAATAATAATAATAATAATAATAATAATAATAATAATAATAATAATAATAATAATAATAATAATAAAAATTATAATAATAATAATAATAATAATAATAATAATAATAATAATAATAATAATAATAATGATAATAATAATAATAAAAATAACAATACTAATAATAATAATCATAATAATATTAATAACAATAATAATAATGACAATAATAATAATTATTATAATTATTATAATAATAATAATAATAATAATAATAATAATAATAATAATAATAATAATAATAATAATAATAATAATAATAATAATAATGATAATGGTAATAATAGAAATTAAATCTTATATTAACTTCCATAGTGCTAATTAATTCTTTAAATGACTAAAAATAATTTAAAAAAGCAATTAATAGGTAAGTAATTAATAAGTATATAGTTATATAT
>SEYY01022839.1:42500-52500 GCA_009176605.1 Armadillidium nasatum | reverse complement strand
CCATCTTTCTTGACAAGATGGTCTTGTCTGCTGATCTCGCATCCATAGACTTTATTAGTTGCTGCAATAGAAAAATTACTCGCATATTAATTAAATAGTCTTGTGTTTTCAATTTCATATTACGTTTAAACTATATTAAAATAATATCAATTTTATTAATATCAAAGTCTAATTCTGTGAGTTTTAATTTACACAATGATTTTATTATTATTATATATATATATATATATATATATATATATATATATATATATATATATATATATATATATATATATATATATATATATATATATATATATATATATATATAAAATAAAGAGGTATCTTTGCAGACAGTGTCAGTGCCAGCTGGCACTGAGGGGAAACTGGTCACGCTCTTTCCAGACCATATTTTTTAAGGGGAATCAGAAGGGAAATAGGAGGAAATCCCCCCCCTCCTCATTCTCTTTGCTGGACCTTATATTTGAACTTTTTTAACTCCAGTTGTGGTTTTTCGGTAGCACTAACGGTTATTCTTGCAGTTTTTCATTGGCACTTGTGGTTTTAACTTCCGGTTCCCACTCTTTCATGAGCTATTTCAAACTTTTTCTAGCATCATTTTTCTAGCTTTTTATATTTTAATTTCCAGCATTTTTATGAACGTATGATATGTCTAAAAGCATCTTAGTCACCATGTAAACTTTTTAACTTATATTACTGTTGAAATAAGGCCTATGAGAAATATTGATATATTGTTTCAGCATATTCTTCTAATTTAATTTTCACCCAATTATTTTTGAATATGTGATAGTTAGTTTAATTATACATCGTTCGTGAGACAAAACCTGTAAGATATAGGTACAAACATATCTATCTTTATTAATCTTCCCAAAAATCTTACAACTACAGTATTCGTATAACAGCATTTAGAAAATGTCATTGTGAGTCGCATATTGTCTTTTTCTTTTCCTCCACTGATAATTTCACCCCATTGGTTTAATACATTATATGAGTTAATTTTAAAACCCCAGTCCAATCAGGTGATGTTTTAATATATTTGAATAAACCTTCACGACCCGTTTATATTCGAGGGCTCTCTGATTGATCTAAGTAAGAGCCACATGTAAAATATTCATGTTCATCCGGTTTTCTTGCAATATATTAAAGAAACATTACTTTTCGGGATTTTAATCTCCCAAGCTACAATATCTTCTATGGCTGTATATCGATTTAAACGTAACATGTTGTTTGTATCAGACTGGAAGATAAACTAAATAAAAAATATAATAAACAAAATAATAATAATAATATAATAATTATAATAATAATAATAATAATAATAATAATAATAATAATAATAATAATAATAATAATAATAATAATAATAATAATAATAAAAATACGATAAAGAAATTTATTTGATGCCAAAAATTACATAAATTTATATATATATATAAATAATATAAATAGCATAAATAATATTATGTAATAATTTGTTCGATATAATCGATGACGAAGGCATGATTATATAATCAATAAAATAATAAATTATTCCAAGTAATACAGAGTGCATGAGAGAAGAAGGAAAAATTTCAAAATCACGTGGTCAAAATGGCTGGAAAGCCACAAGGTCAAGAAATTAAGATTGAGAATGGATGTCGTCATAGTGTCAAGATCATCCAAGGCCGTGACGTCATAAGGTCTGCTAAGTGTATGTGTATGTATGTCCATATGTGTGTGTACGAATACTCATACGCACACGAGTGCGAGGTCATCACTGAGGATGCCTTGCAACATTGCAATTTTGCCAAGTATCACTGCATTAGGGCCTTGCTCTAAGTGCCAGCTATCGCTGACAATAGCACTCCCCTCGTTCCGAGTGGGCTTGGCCTAAGAAAGGGTGTCACCTGTGTGACGGCACGTGCCGTTGTAAGAAAAGGCTAGAAAAAGTTAGAAAATGCTATAAAAACTAGAAAAGGCTATAAATAGCTCATGAAAGAGCGTGGGAACCGTAAATTAAAACCACAAATGCCACTGAAAAAAACTCAAGAAAAACCATAAGTGCTTCCGAAAAAGTAAAAAAAAAAAAGAAAAGAAAAAAAAAAAAGGTTCAGCAAAGAATCTAAGGATGGGGTGGTTTTTCCTCATTTCCCCTAAAAAGTATGGTCAGGAAAGAATGTGACCAATTTCCATCCCCCTATATATATATATATATATATATATATATATATATATATATATATATATATATATATATATATATATATATATATATATATATATATATATATATATATATATATATATATATATATATATATATATATGAACTTAAATTATAGATCTTTACCTCCATGTTCTGAAATCTTCTTCAGAGCACTTACAGGAACATATTCATAAGGAAGATTCTGGAAGAGATCAGCTGCCCCTTGAGACACATTTCCTGTGCCCGTGAAGACAAAAGTTAAAGGTCCGATAGATTTGGGCATCATGCCCAAAGATATTTCATAACCGGCATCTCTTAAAGCTTGTCTTGCCATTTCAATGTTACGATAATTATGGGCTGGTCCAATATGCTGTTTTGAATTCATATATATATATATATATATATATATATATATATATATATATATATATATATATATATATATATATATATATATATATATATATACTTTACCATTAACGGAGTATGATGCCCCAATGCCAGAAGTCTAAGACCGAGCCCATGAAGAATATTAATCATTCCAGCTGCTCCGGCGTACTTCCCGAAAGCGACCAACCTGTTGCCTCTTTCATCAACCATTCTTTCATAGTCTATTAGTCTAATATTCTGATATATATATATATATATATATATATATATATATATATATATATATATATATATATATATATATATATATATATATATATATATATATATATATATATATTATAAAGAAAATCTGTTATTTTGAAACCTCCGAAGAAAATACCTACAAAAATAAGACTAGAATGAAGAGAGAGTCCTAACTTTCATTAAATCAAATTATCACCCATTTTATATCACACTTTTACTTCTTTTCTTTTAATAGATAAAAGTGCACTACCCACCTTTTCAAGAATGGCATCCAGCAAAGGCATATTGGCTTCCTGAGCCTTGATTGTATGAGAGAAAAAAGCATACGTTTTGTGTGGTATCAGCTGATCAATGGGAACCTGTTTGACTCCAATAACAACGTCCGCCTCAGAAATATCCTCTTGAATTTTAGCTCCTGCGTTTTGATACATCTTTAAAATAATTTACAGAATATATATAATATATCTAGATTCTATAAGATATATATATATATATATATATATATATATATATATATATATATATATATATATATATATATATATATATATATATATATATATATATATATATATATATATATATATATATATATATATATATATATATATATATATATATATATATATATATATATATATATATATATATATATATATATATATATATATATATATATATATATATATATATATATATATATATATATATATATATATATATATATATATATATATATATATATATATATACTCTAAAAGGTTTAAGTGAGCAATAACACATTGATTACGATCTTAAGAGAGAGAGAGAGAGAGAGAGAGAGAGAGAGAGAGAGAGAGAGAGAGAGAGAGAGAGAGAGAGAGAGAGAGAGAGAGAGAGAGAGAATAGTACAACTCTTTGAGAGCAACAATACCTGCATAGGGTATGCCCTTCTATTAGAAGGCTGAACAATGACCTTGACCCCTTTCTTCACAAGTTTCTTAACGTGGGATGGAGCAAGTGGAGCTCTTCTCTCCCAAACCGATTGGTCTTCTCTCCTTATTGCAAGAATTTTCCCGTTCATATTCGTCTATGTGAAACATATATATATATATATATATATATATATATATATATATATATATATATATATATATATATATATATATATATATATATATATATATATATATATATATATATATATATATTATATATATATTATACATATATATATATATATATATATATATATATATATATATATATATATATATATATATATATATATATATATATATATATATATATATATATATATATATATATATATATATATATATATATATATATATATATATATATATATTAGCATATTTTTATTAAAAAAAAATTCGGCTGTCGTCGGGAGAGGACGTGCTTGGAAACAGATAGGAAAGGAAGAGTAAAGGAATCAGAAGGAAGATTGAGAAGAGGAGAGAAGAGAAGAATGCTTAGTGAGCTTATACAGAGAATGTTTGAGGAATGTACTGTGCAGAAGATGGAATATAATTGCTGAGATGCATTTTAAAATATGAATTTTTGATTTAAATATTTCTGCATTTTTTGAAAATTGTAAATTAAGTAAAATTCAATTAAATTATTTTTAAAATATATGAAGGATCTACAGATCTCTCTAGATAATGAACTTTTCGGCTTTTAAAATGAAAAATTCATCGTTAATGTTAAAAATATAAAATTTAATAACATGAATTGGGATAGGCGACAGGATTGGATCACACGAGGAGAGCGAAGAGCAAGGGCGACAGAACTAGCAACCTGGCCTATAATTATTCATTATTGCTTACAGCATGGGAAACCAAAGCTTCGAGAAGTACCTTTTGTAGGTGTCTGGAAAAGAATGTTGAAAAGTTAGATGGAGACAGTGCTAGTCCCACTGAAAGAGTAAAAACCCTACCTGTGTGTTTAAATAAAGTTCAAGGACTGGCAATGAAACCAGCGAGTCGAAAAGCATGATCTTCTACACCCCTCTAGGAGGAGGACTTTTATGAGCAGATGGAGAAAGGTGCTGGTCCTACTGACAGGGTGAAAACCCTTCCAGGAAGATGATGATGATAGAATAATATATATATATATATATATATATATATATATATATATATATATATATATATATATATATATATATATATATATATATATATATATATATATATATATATATATATAATATATATATATATATATATATATATATATATATATATATATATATATATATATATATATATATATATATATATATATATATATATATATATATATATATATATATATATATATGACAAATATGGTGTCTAAGTTAGATAGTAAAAATCATACCAATAAATGTACTTACAGTGGCCATATAACAACGTTTTGTTATCGAATGATAAGCAAAGAATAATTTCTTTGACGATGTCGCCAGCATTTTTGATATCAAATTTTGGTAAATAGGAACCAATTAATAACAAAATAATTAAATAATTAATGAAAAAAATGAACACTTTATTTATTCAATATAAGTCATAATGTATTTAATAATGTATTATCTACACAGAAACAGTTCATATGATGTCATATATATATATATATATATATATATATATATATATATATATATATATATATATATATATATATATATATATATATATATATATATATATATATATATATATATATATATATATATATATATATAAATAATTTCTGCAGCCGACACCACCCTGCATCATGCGGGATATGGTGTAGAGTATATATATATATATAATATATATATATATATATATATATATATATATATATATATATATATATATATATATATATATATATATATATATATATATATATATATATATATATATATATATATATATATAATATAACTAGCAACAGAAAATTTACTTTTATTATTATCAGATTCAAACTATGTTTTTATTACAATGACCTTGAGGAACAAATTGGATAAGAATCAATGTTTAAATAATAATAATATATATATAACATATACTTTTAAAATATAACCTATAGAACAATATATTGACACTGTAACTTTAAATGAAGCCTTTCACCTGAGAAAAAAGACAATTTTACTCAAAATTCTAATAGCAAAACGTATCTAACACTCACATGTGATTATATTTGTAAAAATAAGTGTTATGGGGTTCACTTGAATTATGAAAATAGTCTTTCTTATTTTGGTGCAATGCTATTGGTTGAAAATTGAATGCCACTCCCACGACTATATCCAACAGGAGATAAGGATGCAATGAAATATTCTATGACGCAATTAATACTCTCTCTCTCTCTCTCTCTCTCTCTCTCTCTCTCTCTCTCTCTCTCTCTCTCTCTCTCTCTCTTTTATATATATATATATATATATATATATATATATATATATTATATATATATATATATATATATATATATATATATATATATATATATATATATATATATATATATATATATATATATATATATATATATATATATATATATATATATATATATATATATATATATATATATATATATATATATATATATATATATATATATATATATATATATATATATATGGGGACACCTCGGCTATTAGTGACCAGATCCGTTTTGTTCCCCAACTCTGGTGGATATTGGTAGACCTCCGGTCTTTGCTCACCAGAGGATATATATATATATATATATATATATATATATATATATATATATATATATATATATATATATATATATATATATATATATATATATATATATATATATATATATATATATATATATATATATATATATATATATATATCTATATATATATATATCTATCTATCTATCTATCTATCTATATATATATATATATATATATATATATATATATATATATATATATATATATATATATATATATATATATATATATATATATATATATATATATTATATATATATATATATATATATATATAATATATATATATATATATATATATATATATATATATATATATATATATATATATATATATATATATATATATATATATATATATATATATATATATATATATATATATATATATATATATATATATATATAATTTTCTTGTCTATGTTTCGCAATTCTTTTTTTCTCCCTCTTCGTCTTTCTTTTGAAATTCTTCATCTTACATAATTTGGTAAGACAATATTACTCTTGTATTAATTTGGTTAGGCACTCTTAGTTATTCTTGTACTTATTTATTATTTATTTGCTATTTATTTATTTGTTTATTTATTTATTAAACTTTAGAGCCTCTTTTATGTGAAAGATGATATTTGATGTATGATATTTGATGTATCTCTTTGAAGGTCAGTCTCTCTACCGAATACCCTTTGGGCAATCTGTCGCAATTTAAGTTTATTTATACTAAAGGTATTTACAAGGAGGAGTGTCGGTGTCGGTGTCGGTGTCGGTGTCGGTGTCGGTGTCGGTGTCGGTGTCGGTGTCGGTGTCGGTGTCGGTGTCGGTGTCGGTGTCGGTGTCGGTGTCGGTGTCGTTGTCGATCAAAATCTGGAGTAGTCTTCAAGAAAACACTAACTCAACCACCCCAGTCATTTAATTTGTTCTTTACTAGCTCATTATCCAGAAAGATGGCTTCTATATATATATATATATATATATATATATATATATATATATATATATATATATATATATATATATATATATATATATATATATATATATATATATATATATATATATATATATATATACTCTTCAGATTTATCTTATTTCACTATCTTGGCGAGATAAAATGCTTATTGTGTGTGATAAATTCTCATTTCTCTTATTACTTGCGAATTTCTATTTGATTTCACTCGGTGAAAATAAGTAAATTTTCTAACTTTTCTGCTTTGAAATATTCGTTCACTCTGGCTAAAATAAACCTCGAGTATTTCTTGTTCATTTTCCTTTTATTCTTTCAGTCTTATTGGCTGTTCAAAAGCCATCTTCATTACATCTTAAAAGATCAAATTCTTGGACTTCTGTTTTCATTTATTTTATATCCTAAACTATTTAAGAAATCTTCCATTGATATATGTTTCCTTTGCGATGTGTTATTCCTTCATAGATGATCTTGTCAGTACGAATTCCTTCCGAAGGTTTAAGAAGTTTTCGTGAGCTGACGTAGTTACTTTTTTAATTCTACTTTGTCCAAGGTTGTGCTTAAGGACGAGTCTAAAGCTAAAAGGCTTATCAATAGTCCAATACTCTCTGACATCTTTAACACTTTAACCTTACATCATGACGTTCTAAAAAGTCAGATTCGTCATCATTAAAGTACAATGAATTCAACGATTTCGTATGATTTTGGTGAGAAAGTTCACAACTCCATCCTTGCTTGATTTTGATGTCACTTGTTTGTACAGTTCCTTTTGATCAGTGGGATTCTCTTCCTATTTCATATTTTCATCGATGCTCAACACCAAAGCCACTGTTTAGGAAAGGGTGAATGTCTCAATTTTATTTTAGAATTTTTCTTTGGACCCTATTACCAAAGGGCAGAGTACTTATGTAGTATATATATATATATATATATATATATATATATATATATATATATATATATATATATATATATATATATATATATATATATATATATATATATATATTACCTCTGGTGGTAAAGGTCAGAGGTCCACCAGGAAAGGAGGAAATATTCTGGTCCTATTAACAGAATGTTCGAGACACGTTTTAAAGTGTGTAGTCATTAAATGGTGAAGAGTGTGTCCAGACTTTACCAGTAGAGTACATGTAAGATTGAGCATAGCTGTTAAATCTGAGGTCAGAGAGTTGGACAGAGAAAGGATGAGACTGTGTAGAAAGACTTGTCGCACGAGCTCTTCTCAAAGGAGGAGGCATGCGACGAGAGAGTTCGGAAGAGCAGTGTCCGTTGTAATAGTTATAGTATAGAGAAAGTGACGCAACAATTCGACGGGCAGAAAGAGATTGGATTGAATTAGTGAGAGTAGGAGAGTTGATAAGGCGAAAAATCCTTTACTCCACCTTTTCAAGGAGAGCTGTATGAGTGAAACCACCCCAGATTTGTGAGGCGTACCCCTTACAGGGGCGAACAACACCCCTATAAAGAAAAAGCAACTTTGGTGGTGTGAAGAAGTTCTGAAGGAGCCTCAGAACATAACACACACATACATACATATACATATATATATATATATATATATATATATATATATATATATATATATATATATATATATATATATATATATATATATATATATATATATATATATATATATATATATATATATATATATATATATATATATATATATATATATATATATATATTGTTTCTTTTACTTTTATGAAATTAAAAGATATTCATATAGTAATTAATTAATTTAAGAAAGAATTTCTAACATGTTTGTCAATTTTCACAACGTATTCGTCTTCTAATTGCTATATATCATTATTAATTTGTCTACATTTTAGGTTTAATTTCTTGGTGGAGTAGATTCCAGAGCTGTGGAGGAATTCCGACTTCGAACAACAATTGCTATCAGAGAGTGAGATATAAGTTTTATGAAAGGACCCTTGATCCTCAATTTCTAGATTTTTTTTTTTTTTTCATTAACCCCTTGTGTAAATGAAGGATTTTGACACAAATCGTAGACGGGAAAAATAATCTACAAAAACGATCGGCACTTTTTTTTTTGTTAAATTTTTTGTCGACCATTTTTTTTTAATTTATTGTTGACCATTTTTTTGTTTTGTTTGTTTGTTTCAGCTTGTTGATGAATTGAAAATATGGAAAAACTTTTTATTATTATTATTTTATTAATTAAGCCAAATGCAAAAATACATTTTGACACCTTTAACTAATTTTTTTCAAAATTGATCCCATGACAGTTAAGTTTTTTTCTCCACTAAAAACAATAATATTCATTCATTTACTCCCACCAACTCAGTAAGAATGATTGCTTTATCTCATTAACTTAATTCCCAAGAATTTAATAGTGACCCCTCTCACTGTAACTCTCATAAACGCCACCCACTGAAATTTCTCTTTTGGGATTTTAACCAAAGGTTACCATAATATATGAGCAATAATTATTAAACACTTCCCTTGTATTTCC